>JANHGL010016523.1:0-29253 GCA_024611195.1 Ceyx melanurus
AGAGCCTTTGCGCTCAGCTGGCAGCCTGTGTGGGGCGACCGCCCCGTTAGCGGGGTGCTGGTCAGTGTGCCCCTGAATGGAGCGGAGAGCAGGAGCCTCCGTGGGCCTTTGGGACCCAGGGCCGCCCTGTAAGTCGGGCCGTGCCCCGGAGTCCCGGGCGCTTGAAGTGCAGGCAGCGGGCGGAGCGCCCTGTAAGCAGGGGCTGCGCAGCCTGTTTGCCCGCTGTTTAGCGTGCCCAGCTGGATTTGCCCGGGGTGCCCGCTCGCCACAGCCCGCCTCCAGCAGCAGCCTCCGGACCCGTGGCCCGCGCCGCTTTGGTGAGAGGGGCTGAAGGGATTGGCGGAGGTGGGAGGGGGGGGGTCCCCGCTCCCTCCCTTCAGGCGGAGGAGCTGGCACTGGTGCGCCTGACAGTGCCCTCTTTCCTTGGCAGCAGTCGTCGGGGAGAAAGAAGAGGGAGTCGTCGCCCGGAGCGTCGAGGCAAGAGGGAGTCGTCGCCCGGAGCGTCGAGGCAAGAGGGAGTCGTCGCCTGGAGCGTCGAGGCAAGAGGGAGCCAGAAGGCTCTGCTGTATGAGTTTGGGAATAATTCTCACCTAGAGCAGTAACACACCCTTTTTGCTACGGGTTGCAGCAGGTTGTTGTACACATTTTGGCAGAAAGAACTCTTGATGGTTGACACTGAAGGTGGAATGCAATTATAGAAACAGTTCAACATTATCTTGATTTTTCAATTTTTATTCCACTGTGTTTAATTATCTTTATGGCTGCTTGTTCAGAACTGTTAATCAAAACATTTCCAACACAAGCACCTAGCAGGACCATTTAATGATTGTGCTAAACATGTCACTTCTGCTGTAGTGTTTTCTTACGTATAATAAATTACCATACAACTTTCAAACTTCTCTCTTCCTCCAACTCAACTGTTGTACTCAAATTGCATTTGTACAATTTCACATGCTCCAAGATATTCTCCTCAATAAAATAATCAGGTCCCTCACCAAAATGGTTGTCAAAATGGAGTAAAATCCTTGTCATCCTTGCAGACCAGCAACTTGCCAAGTCACCAATGTTCTGGAAGCTGTGAAGGATGGAGGGCCAAACACAGCTCCTCTTGGCCAGGCCAGCACAATGCTGTACACTGCCAAAGGAATGCACCTGCATCTGCCCTGGCAGCACAACAGCTTCTCCCAGAGGTTAATGGAAATCAAGCTGTCAGTCTACCCTAGATTTTCAAAGGGATCCTTTGTCACTGGGCAGAAAGGCATTTTCCAAAGCCTGAATGAATTTCTGTCTCATCCGCTCTTTGAAATTTCGATACCATTCCATAAGCTTTTTTCTCCTTTGAATCTTTTCCTTTAAGCTCATTCTTTTTTCTTTCTTCAGCACAGCAGGGAGCTCTTTCCAGTTTTTAATGAAGATAAATGGAGCCCCCATGGTTTTCAGCAGTTGCAGAGGAGCTCTATTGTATACTGATGAATTCCCACAATCACCCGGAGTCATCACATCTTCTATAACAGGTATGGATCCATATGAACAAGCTTCATAAATTCTATAGCACTCTGTATTTATTCCCACTGGGCACAATGTCAGGTCGCTCTGCAGCAAGGCATCTTGATAGTTTCTCAAACTTGCATTTGTTTCTTGAGGCTGCCACCTAGAAAAATAAAAAAGTAAATTATAATTTTCTTCCACAGGCTCTGCAATGAAAAAAAAAACATATGCTTTAATTTTAATTACTTACCAAGCTGAAAATGCTGCCAGTGTAAGGATTTTATGTATTTACTTTTCAACTTAACTATTCTTAAAGACTAGGAATGCACCAGAAAAAAAACCAAATATTTTCATGACATAAATCCAAGTCTTACTGTTCTCTGGATGCAATCCAGCAAAGTTTGTCAAGCCCATCCTGCTTCAGAACTTCCATCAGGGTTTCCCTGGAGGAGTTCCTATAAACTGTTCCTAAGAAATTGCACAGGTATGATCTGGGGTCATGGAGCATCGACCAGCTGGGTTCTACAACTGGAAAATTTCTGTAGCTGTCAAAACAAGGTGTAAATTAGAAAACTGTGGTTCATGTCAATTAGAAAACAAACAAAATCAAACCATTTTGCACTGTTTACATCTTTACTACGGCAGATTCCAAGACTAAGACCACTTGTTTGTTACCAATTCACAGCCATAAACAGACCCACAGCCAAACCAGGGCAAGTTTTGTCCTAGAACCTGCTCTTACTCCCTTTGTCTCCAGCCAGAGACTTTCCCCTGCCTTCACCACATCAGGCATTTTTATCTTTTGACTGATAACTCAAATCTTCCATGAATGACTTTGGTCACTGGACAGCCAACGAAGGGCTGGCTCCAGTGCTTTCATTACACAGAATTGGATCTTTTCCTAGAAAGTCTGTTAATTATTTTCTGCTTCTCCGCATTCTCAAATCGAGACAGGTATTCCTTCTAACTATATTATTTTTGAGACATCATAGTTCTACTTCCTAGTTGCTTTGGGTTTTTGTAGGAAAAGCTACACCCAGACCCCTATTCATGACTGGTTTCAAAGGTACTCTATCTCATAGGGATTTCTCTATTGCCATTAATGGTTCTGAAGATATATCCATCTTTTTCACCTTCTCAAACTTAGAACAGTCCTTTCCTCATTATTCTTCTACACAATTAACATTATTATTTTGCTTTCAGAAAAAAACATTTTTCTTTTATGCTTAGTATTTGTGCAGGACTCTACTCTTTGTTTTACCTCTGGCACATTTGCAAATCTAACCACAGTTTAAACTGCACAAGCTCTCTTCTGAGACCTGATCTATGTGTCTAGCTTTGCACCCCAGTTTAGTACTGTAATTGCTCTTGCTTTCTGTTACCTGTCACACCAATCTCTGCATCTCAGAACTCAGCTACTTATTACTTGGAAAGCCATCAATTCTCTCCAAGAATCCTAAGTTAGTATTTCACTGACTCTGTGAGCGAGTTCAAGCTACAGTTTGCTAACTGGCATAACAAAGGACACTGAATTCAATATCTGAAAAGAATCCTCTATTCTTTTCATCTTGTATTACCATGATAAGTAGCTGAACCACTGTGAACTCTGTTAATAAGGAGCAAAAATGTTTCTAATGGAACCAAACCTTTACTCCCCAGAAAGAGTTTGGGCAGCAAGTACAACAAAAATACTTTTGTGAGTAGGCAGTTAATCCAGTTTGTTACTGTGATACTGGAGCACACCAATTCCGAAGGGGGGGCAAACTGCTTTTGAGAGCCATTAAAAAAAATATATCACCAGTACCAGCCCTTTCCTAAATAAGCACCTAAATCTCTTTGTCCCCATGTCCCATACTGCAGCAGGAGTTAGAGCCAATCTCAGCAGCAAATAATATGCAGAAAACCTCACCAGACACAGGTTTATTTTAGTTCCCTAAATCCCAGTGTTGTTTTCTTCTGCAATTCCCAATGATTCTAATGCTTAAGGAAGATGTTCTACAGTTCACTTACATTGAGTGTCTGGGCACCAGCAGTAGCATTCAGGCACTTTCATACCTCATGCACAATTCCACTCTAACTGTGTCTTTCGCACTTACGTGGCTACTCCCAAAGGCCACTGGAAAATATCTTCTTGGTTGACACAGGTGCAATCGTAGGTGACAAAGAGCAGGTTAACAAAGCCTCCCTCTCTTTTCAGGTATCGCTGGATCCATCTGTTCTGGCACTGCTCGTTTCCCAGCAGCACCACGGCCACGTGCTGCAGTTTATGGGTCTGAACCAGGGTCTGTGTGAACTGCAGCCACCGGGTGGCGTGAGCGACCTTGGAGCTCTCCCTGCCGTTCAGAACCAGCACCACGTGTTCAGCTTCCACTGAGAAGTAGCCAGGAACTACAGAGGGACCGGTGATGAAGCTGGGAAAGCCAAAATACAAACAGTAAACACTCGAGGTAAATTATTGACATTAAACCTCTAAACATCCTCACTACCCAGCCTGTGCTCCGGAGCTTTTTTATGCAATATACTGCATAACACCTGTGCAACTGTAACTGCTGCTGCTGGTGTTTACACACCAATGAAGCTGCCTTCATCTTTGTTCAGGAAAAAGATTGATACATTAAATACTTTGTCAGTAAATCAGAACTGCTACCATATTCAAACATTCCAAAAAAGATGTACTTCAGTTTGACCAATGCCAGTAATGACCAGACGATACTGTCCTAGAACAAGAGAAAGGGCACACCAACATCTAAATGCAAACAGGTTGCTTGTGGCAAACTCGAGGTTCTAATACAAGTGATTTTTAGCATTAATATTGTAGGGAGAAAATGGCATTTTCTGTATTGTGTTGTCAGTGTTTGCCAGCTCTGTGTCTTCAGTTACTTGCTGTGTTACCAGACTAACGGCTGAACTTGGGATCAGTGAGTGCATCTCATCATGTTGTTTAAGTGAACATAAATCAGTATCATGTAGCTAGTACCTGAAATGTGTGTTCCCTTCTTTTTGGTTTCCTTCTCTCCACTGTGCAGTCACATCAGCTGGCTCAAGCTGCCCTCCAAAAATATGCTGCCAGAGGTACAGACCTACAGCAATGAAGAGATGGTGAAAAACTGGATTGCCTGGATCTCACCTGCTCTGCACTCCTAGCAAATAAAGGTGTTTCTGGGAAATTAAAAAGCAGAAAGGACTAAGACCTGGGGAAAGAAATGTCAGAGCGTCTTCTGTAATATGGACATTACTTCCCTAAATCCACAGGACTTCAATTGAGATGATTTTCCAACTGAAGCTGGAAAATTTTCATTTAAAAAAAAAAAAAAAAAAGAGGCACTGCTTGATCTGAGCTGAAGATCAAGAGCTTGAGAGGACCCGGGCCCTAAATTTGTCTAGAGAGGAATTTCCAGGTTCATCAGCCCTGCAGTTCAGCAACTTCTCCCTGTGCCAAGCTTCCTTCACATGGTGTAAGGTGGCATCAGTACTCTGGTTTAGTCAATTAAGAGGCTTGTCCTGGTACTGTTAGCTAGACTGGTTTCCAAAAGGAACTGTTTGCATGGCATTTAAACCATTTTCTTCTAGGGGTGTGAAAAACAGCCTTGAAAGAACCAATAGAAAGAAACTTCAGTCACACTCCTCTCCTTTGGTCTTAACACACACTGGAGTACAGCTACCACTTCCTTAATGCTCCTTACTTACAGATATCCACATTATCTAGTCACACACATGCAGGGTACTCATTAAAATAAACACTCAGAAAAGAGCTACAGCACAATACCGTGGTTCGCAAACATTGATCACAACTCCTTACCAATGGCTGCTTTGCCCCAGATCTGCACTCGGAGATGGGTTTGTTCCAGGCGCGATCTTGCATTTTTTATCATGTTAAGATTAGCTTTGTATCTTTGTTGAGAAGCAACCAATTCCTTTTTCTCATCCTCTTCCCATGGATTCCACTCTTCATTTCCCAAGACAACATGATCTACGAAACGCCAAAGCGTAATTTACATTAAAACCCCCCTCCACAAACAAAAGACATATTTACACAGGTACGACACAGACAAATTTTCCTGAATTTCAAGCAGCACCTGCCAGGCCTCCTCCCGCTGCGAGCCAGCACCGCGGCCAGCAGCCGGGGAAACAGCCGCTGCCAGCACAGGCCCGGCGGCGAGCGGCAGGGACTCAACCCGGGCCGCGCTCTCCCTCCAGGCCCCGCCTGCCCGCGGCCTGGCCCGGGCTTTCCAGGCCGGGGACAACAACCCGCGGCTGGCGCTGCTGTTCCCCCAAGCCGTGGACGGCGCGGTCTCTGGCGCAGGTAGAAGCTGACACAGCGCGTCGGCCCCGCACCAAACCCACCGACCCCGGGCCCCGCAGCTCCAGGCACGGCGGCTTGAAGCGGCTCGGTCGCCGCTCTCACCTCGCGGGCCGCGGCGGTCCCGGTGCGGCGGGCGGGTGACGGCCGGGCGGCGGGGACGGAGAAAGACGGTGTAGGCCGCGTAGAAAGAGAAGAGGCCGTAAGCGACGATCAAGGCGGAGCACAGCCGCTTGCGAGCGCTCCGCATCCCGCCCGCCGCGGGCGGAGGCCTCTGCGGGGGGGCGCCGTGAGGCGGTGGCGGCGGGAGCCGCGCCCTCTGGGGCGGGGCGGGCCTCAGCCCGCGGTCCTGGGCCGTGTCCCCTGCTAAAGAGGCTCGCAGCCCCCCGTACCGTGTCGTACCATTGCCGGTACCGCCTCATGGACGCGGTGAGGTTGTGAGGGGGCTTGTTACTCGCCCAGAGCCGATCAGAAGTTGCTGCTACTGGTGAAAAGTGAAGGGCATCAGGATCAATGAGAGGTTCTCCACCACTGGCCTTGTAGTTCTCAGTTTCAGTGAGCACAGCTCAGAAGCTGCAGTGCTGCAGGAGCTGCCATGTGAAGTTTCTTTGCAGCCTAATAAAGTGACAAGACCAGCTGCTGGTTGTAGTTGTTTCTCTCACACACCAGACATAACTCTCCGAGGATATTTTTGGGCATCAAAGGTTTCTCCTCCTGTGTGGCAGGTGTTAGAGCATCTCTAGGCTGTTTTCTGTATAGACAAACTCCCTCTCACTGTATCTTTGGAAATTTCAGTTAGTGAATAAGTAATTAAATAGCTGAGTTAGCCAAAGTGCCTCTATCTCTGACTTGAAACACTGTCAGAGTTTCTGGATCTTGGGACCCAATACTTGTTCAGGTGATGACTTCAATGCTGAAGAATTCACCCTGTTAAGCTCAAGGTATTTTAAATAAATGGCTTTTTACAAATATTTAAAGCATTGAAAAGCTGGCAGAAGGCTGGAAGGGTGAGCAGTGAAGTTTGGACTCGGGTTTTCAGGACAGCAGACATGTGTTTGTGTGTTGTAGACAGAAACAGCCACGCTGTGGGAAGTTTCCTCACTGTAACAGGCTAATTTTTAAGGAAAACATATTAAGCACTCAGAAACAAACTATTTTTCTGTGCAAAAAGACTATAAATCAGCAGAGGGCCTTCTTGCCTAAAAAGTATGTTCATAATGAACTAAAAATCCAAGAAGGAGCGTTCCAGAGGCAGTGATTCAGTGCCCAGGTAATGTTTGGTCATGAGCAAAATGACCCAGGGATCCACACCAAGGCCTGCACTGTTCAGTTTCATTCATGACACAAATGATGAGAGAGCAAATTTACAGATGCTGCTGATCCGGGCTTGAGGAATTCAGAACATTGGGAATTGTTCCAAGAGAAATCTTGTGAAGTTTAACAGACAATTGCAAAGTTTCCCACCTGGGACTGAGTAGCCTCATGTGTATGAGGTGGTGACCAGGAGCCCTGTCAGGAGTACCTGGGTGTTACAGCCACATAGTGTGTTCACAGATCAGAGATTCCTCTGTTTTCTCCATGCCTAGAAAGTTTATGAGTAATGATTTATCTGGTTGCAGAGAAATCCAAACCCACTATGTGTAATCTTTGCAGGAGAGAATCCTTCATCAGCAGATGTGGAAGTGCTCAGACAACCATCCCTTCTCTCAAACATGACCAAGGCCACAATACCAAGAGGTGCTGCCATGCTGCTGTGGTTTGAGCCATGATGTGCTGTAACCAAGGTGTATTTTTCCTGTGAAAAGATATGGAATAAATCTGCTTTTAAAGGCCATGTTGGTGAATTAAACCCAGGAAGAAATGTTACCACTGAAATGACATTTTAATGTCTGAAGGAGTAGGTTTCAGGTGTAACTATGGATATGTGTGGATGCAACCACATTCTGAGAGTGAAGTGCTGACTGTCCCCCAAAACTGATGTTCTCACCAGGGCCTGGTCTCTGTGCAGTGAACTTTCCACAGAGGCAATGAGAATAAAGACTTTTGGACATATTATTTAGATACCTCAGGCTGGATCTGTAGAAGTCAAGCCTCAATTCTTCATCAAGAACATTGGGAAGGTGATGATTTGGTTGATATTTGAACTAAGAAGAAGGATTATCCAAGCATCAGCTTGTGATTTACAGCAAATTTAAGTGAAGGGAATCACGAGACATCCTGGCACCCAGCTCTGGTTCAGCAGTTCTGCCACTGCTGACCAATAACAGAGCCAGCTCTGGCTGTGGGCAGAGCTGAGTTTTGCTGGCTCCAGTAAGCGGACAAATTAACAAACCAGTCCAGCTTGCCCTTGGCAGCAGAATGGCTCTTATACCAGCCTCCCAGAACAGGCCCAGCTACCAATTCCAGTGCACTGCTTGGACCCCAGTAACATCCCCTCTGTTTGGTTGTGCTGAGATACACCAAAACAAATTTGTCTTTTTCTCCTGAGCCATGGGAACTTCACTCCTCCATGAACTACTGGTGGGATTAGCTACCAGGAGGAGTTGGTGTGACAGTTTTGTTTGGGTTCCATGTCAGTGGTCAGCTGGAGGTGGTTCCAGTGAATCCTGTTTAATTCCCCCTGCATTAAGTGTTAGGAAGCACAAAAGCAGCTACTGCTCCTTAGCTGCAAAGCACCAACTTGAGTGGAAGATCTTTTGTTGAAGCACTTAACTCATCTCTTTGATTGTGAGCACTGCTCTCAGTTATTTATACCAGATTACCTAAGGAAATGCAGCTGCTCCCTCCTTCTGCATGCCATCTAAATCAAATCCTTTCTGTCTGTTTTATCTTCCTAATTTGGATATGTTTTTTTTTCCTACAAGACATGGAAATAATGGAAGCCCTAGGCTTTCTGAATATATCCCAGCGAGTGAAAAGAACAAAATAAAGCAGCTAATTAGGAAAGCTGTAACAAGTAGTGTAACAAGTATTTTCAAGCATCTGATTTTTCCCTGTTGAGCTCTTTCATCTCTCTGAAAGGTTTTAATCACATGGCAAAATCCTTTGGATAGATAGTAAATGGAAGGCTATGAAAACTGCTTCTGAAACTGGGTATGGATCTGTAATGCAGTTCATTTGCTGTTCTTTTCAGAGCTGTGTGAGTCTTTTATTCCTGGCCCTGTCCATGTCCTGCCATCCACTCCCGCTCCCAGGGTGTTGTTTGGCCACCTCGGGCTGTCTGCTGAGCTGGGACACAGAGCCTCTGTTCAGCAGGGTGATTTATGGCTTGTCCAGATAGAAATTCATGATACCTTATCTTTGCTTATCACTCTTGCAGATGTACTCTGCCACAAGAGAACAGATCCAAGTGGCTCCGCTGTTTATATTCTGAAGGACATCTATTTATGCAATCTCCTGGTTCCCCCATGATTAAGTTAAACTATTTAAATGAGAACAGAGTGTTTCTCTTTTACCATGGGTGCTCTGCCTGTTGTGTCCATCAGGAGGATGATGTGACAGCAGCCCAGATCTGTGGTCCTGTGGCAGCTGCTGGGGCACCCTGGCACCCTGCTCTTGCTGTATCACTGTGCCAGCTTCCTTACAGACCTTGGGAAGTGCTCAGACTGCATCAGGAGCTCAAGCCCAGTTCTGCTCCTCCATGGATATGAGGTGTCTGCTTCAAAGTGAGATCCTGATCCACCACCTGCTGCCAGGAGGAGGTAAAATCTAGCCCAGCACCTTGGAACTGAGGAGGGACAGTCTCTGATCACATCATCCTCATGGGAAGACAGCTCGGAACTTTCCATATGGCCATTCTGTTTTCTATAGGCTGTGAGTGACACAGCCAGCACCTAACGACCCCCAGAACAGAAACAGGGTGAGAGTGGCAGGGTTTGTGCTCTGATTTCTAAGCCATTGAAATAAGATTGTGCAGTAATGTTGCAGATTTAATCCTATGTTTAATCTACTCATTGTATTTGATTGTTTGCATTTGACCCACCCATATATATACATTTTAATAAATAAACTTTAAAAAACCTTCAGATGGACGTGTCCTCAGCTCACTGTGGAGAGAAGTAGAATATTAGCACAAGGATATTATTGCCTGTGGACTCCATGGCCACAGTACCTACTGAAATAGCACCTGTGAGTGGAGATTTCCAATTCTGGGGGACAGGTTTGATTTCAGGTGAGTGGGGGTGGCCATGTCTCCACGGCCTGCACTGCATCAGAAAGGACATTTGCTTTTTTCTGAGAGATTCTGTGATTAATTCAGAGACTGATGGTGGGAGTATCCATGTATCCATAACCCCTGCTGGCAAATATTTCAGGAGAATTGGATTCCGTGCTGTCAGGGTCCTGGTGGCAGCACCTCTAGTCTGGGGCCTCTACAGGAAAGTGTTCCAGAGAAGACACAGGACCAGCTCTGCTCTCCAGGGAGAAGCAGGTCAATCTGATACAATATTTAGGGTCATTTTCCAGCTCTTCCCAATTTGGAAGTCCTTGGGACTACTGAGTCTGACATGGTAGCAAATTTGTATTAAAAATAGCTGCTCAGTGGTAGTCATAAGAAATTAAATGATCCAAAATGAAGACAAGCAGATAGGAAATATCCAAGCTGGGCAAGGCAGATAGAGAGCAGAGGGAAAGGGATTCTGTCAGCACTGTGTCTTCTCACACATCACGCTGAGGGTAATCACAATTTTATTCTATTGAACACCTTGTTTGCTCTATATTCAAATAAAAGTAGAGGGAAAACCCTTCCCCTGCTGCCTTGATCCACAACATCTCCTTTATTCCTGTCCTGCCCTTACACTGGTGGCATGTCCAAGATGGCAAAACCCATGAACCTTTCAGCAGGAGATGCCCACCTGCCACCACCTCCACTGCTGTAGCAGCAGCAGGTGCCTTCAGCCCAGCCCGTCCTGGGGGAGGCAGCCAGATGTGCTCAGCAGCTCGCCAAGGCCAGCAGGGAACTGGAATTTCTCCCTGAGTTCTGCTCACGTTGTTAACAAACCACAGGCCTCTGGGTGGCAAACAGGCAACATTAGTGTTTTTAATCAGCTTTTTTACAACTGAATAGGGTAGAGTGATGAAAGGTTGTTTTATTTACAGCTCTCAGCATCTGTTATCCCGTCTATCCTGACAGCTAAACTTTTTATTTTTCCAAATAGCTGTGGAATACATGAATAAACCAGCAGGATCCTCTGCAATGCCACTTTGACCTTTCCATTAATAAAATGATGAAGGATTCTCATTTTTTTGAGAGCCTCTATGCAGAGAATACAAAGTTTCTGAGAACAAATCATGAGACTGATACAGTATCATTAACTGCTGATTGAAACACAGGTTTCTAGCATGCAACAAACCAAACAGTGTATTAATTAGATGGCAATTATTACAGGAATGTTTCTGGGCTTGAGCATCTGCCCTTGTCAATTAACATTACAGTAAAAGAAAATCCATGCAAAAAAAAAAAAGAATATTTTTTAATCAAATGAGGTTTTGAATAATGTACTGTAAATAAGACATATTAACAGTATTATTATATATAAGACATATAAATAAGCCCCCCCTCAGCAATGAAATGAAGAAACCTAGATCCTGAGCTCAGAGGTGGTAGTTTGCTCTGACCCCCAGTGTAGCACAGCTTTGTTGTTCCCTGGATTAGTTGTTCTTTATCCAGAGGATCTCTTTCTAAAAGATATAAAATCTCAAATTAAATATTTGCAGCAGGGACAGGGTCTCATTATTTTTGATAAATTATTTAAGTGACTCATTTTCATGGTGCTAATGCATGAGATTGCCATTCCTGAATGTCTCTCAGCTTCCAGGCTCTCTATCTTGTTATGGTTTTGCTTTTGGGGCTGAAAACCCCTCAATTAGCACATCTCTATTCCCCCTAGAGGTAATTAGGAACTGGCATCGAGGCACATGGAGTTTTTATTCAGGGGGACAGATAGCTCAGTTTTCCACTTCACTGTTTTAATCTTCCTCCTGGTTCATCTCTGAGCCAGTGACATTCAGTTTATTCCTTCTTGATCTGTGGGTGCTCACACTGCACAGCATCTCAGAAGATAAGTAGCTGGTGCCAGGCTGCACAACCTTTCTGCCCACTCTGGGTAACCTTTCTGCCCCTTTCTGCTGTTATTTTGCCCATTTACCTTGGCACAGCACCCAGGGAGCTGATCTCCAGCTTGCCGACATGATGCTCGAGAGCTCCAGCTCCCTTTGGTCACTTGGGAATTTGTGCCAAAGAATGACCAGGTTTAGGAAAAAAATCTGAAAGCCACAGGGTGTGTGATGTCCTAACTTCCAAAATAACTCACAAGGATTCTTGAGGGATGGGGTAAAAAAAACCCCAACAACCAAATAAACAAATAACACTGAGACTGAAAATATCTATGGGGATAATTTCCTTTATTTATCTGTCAGAATTCCTTTTCAGGAGCTTGATTAAGGAACAATAAACAATATCTCATGGGATGTAATGATCTGGGCACATTTGCATATGGATATGAAATGACAGAAACTGAGCAGACCTCATCTGTCTCACCTGCCTGGACATCAATGTTCATAGCACTAAATACATTAAAATTCATATTGAACTTGACCAGAGGAAATGAAATGACAAAGAACTTTATTAAACCTTTTGGAATTTCATGGATTTTTTTTTCTCTTTGGATATGAAAGTTTCTTCATGTCAGCTATTCCAAATGTACACATTCTTAGAAAGAACCATTTTCCACTCACATACACAGCAGAAATGCCACAAGGAAGGGAACAGTGTGTATGATGGGAAGCTCTGTGACCATGCCTGGCTTTTCCATGCTTGTGTCCAGATAAGGCAGGCAGTAGGAGTGAGGGTTTTGCTTTCAACAGGCTTTCCATTTTCATCAACACAAGGAGAAAGCAAGCTATAATTTTCAAGCCTTGACAAGGAATGCTGAGGAGTTGCATTAAATCTTTGATAGCACGACCATTTGTTTCTGATTTAAACCCTCAGTATTTTGCTTACACTGGAATGATCCTCCCAGCTGATCCTGAGATGCTCTCAGTGTGCTGCCAGGGTGCCCTGGGAGGCTGCTGGTGGAAATTTCCCTGGGCAGGCACCAGCAGAAAGAGCTGAAATTATGAAGAAGGTCACAAAAGAAAGGTTTAATGGAATAAATGGAACTGCACATGGCTCTCACTGGTCACTGTTGCCAGCACTGAATGCAAGCAAACACCAATCACAGCATGTCCCTTATGGAAGGGAAATGCTTTCAGGCAGAGGAGCTGCCTCAAAATGGAGAAAGAGTTGTGCTCAGAGCTCAGTGGCAGGGCATGAACTCTACATATCTCATAGCCCTCAGCTCTCTAGCAGGCTGACAGAGTCAGTATATTCCTCTGGAGTTTAAGGGTTGAGCATCCAGAAATGCATCATGATTAACCCAAAGACAGTATTTTCTATTTTTTCCTGAAAACCTGAGGTTTGGGGTGAAGCAGCAGTGACTGACAGGAGATCTTGTCATTCTATTGATGCTTTTAGGTAACTGCTTTTGTACAGTTGTGTGTAACTCTTCTAGCTGCAGCTCTAATGAGAATACTCCTTGGAGGCTTCTAGAATAAACACACATATATATATCAGTTGGAAAAGGCAGTTTGGGGTAGGTGGATAATGATGAGAAGGCTTCACAGGAGAAATGACAGTGTGTTTCTGTGTGACACCTTTCCATGATGCTTCTTTCTCTTTCCCCCTCCCTTTCTGCTCTCAAACTCATTCGAACAAGAATTATCAGGGACTTGCAACTCATCAGGGCTCTGAACAAGAAACTTTCCCACTTCTTCCAACTCCATCAGCTGGTTTAACAAACCCTGATGTCTCTCCCTGCAAAAGCTGCTTCAGTGGCAAGAAGCAGTGTAAGAAGGGTGTGGTACAGCCATGAATAAAACATGCCATGGCAAAGCTGGAACCATTCTGTTTGTGTGTGCTGTGTTCTGTCTCAGCAGAGCTCCCGTGGCATTTCAGGGATGCCACCCCATTCATCAAAAGTCATTCTGGTGTTTTCAGTGTCTTCTGCCTACCTCTCATCACTGGCATTTGAATGTCAGAGTGAGGGCTGCAATCACTGGAATCATCTCTTTGCAAGGCTGGAAATACACAGGTATTTATGAGAGAGGTTCCATCTTGTACCAGCAAGTCCCAGTGGGCTCTTCCTTTTCTCCCAGAGGCAAAATCATGTGAGCAAAGCAATGGAAGCTCTTGGAAGCTTCAAGAATCATTCAGAATCAGAAAAAGGAGTTAAAAAAAAAAAGGTTTTGTTGCTTTTCACATTTGCATTTTTATGCCCAGGCAAGTCTGGTAGTGAAGTGAGCAAAATTACCCTTCTGCACTATCTGGGGTGATGTTTTTTTTCTTTGCTGAAAGGCATTTGAGAACTTACCTGCATTGCTAACATCTCTTTGTGAAGCAGTTCCAACAGCAATTATGTAAATTATGGTGCTGTAAAGAAAGAAACCCAATCCTCTCTAGTTAAAGCAGCAAGTTTTTGCTCTCATGAAAGTAAAATAGAAATTTATGGCTTATTTTAATTGCACCATCTATGAAATCCATGTTATCTGTAAGTAATCTGTGAATTAAATGTTTACTCACCACCACCAAATGGAGTCCTTCAGAGGCTGATGTTTAAAAAACTTGGCTCCAGACCATGAGTTCCATGCTCTTTCCACAAGCCCTGTGGTTAAAACCACTTCCCATGGACCTAGCCACAGAATGGCCTCAGAACAATTATCCTTATGGATTAAACAGAGTGTATTCCCTAGGAAGCAAAGAAAATTAATGAGAAAGAGGCACATCAGGCTAAGTCCAATGCAAAGGAGCAGAAATCCCTCTAAAACAATTCCTGTATCAAAGGTCTGTGTCAGAAACAGGCTCAACAGTTTTTATCAGGAGCAGACAGAGTCACAAACGTCCTCAGCCTGACTTTCTCTCCCCTGTCTTCTCCAGCAGATCCCACCAGCCCCTCCCCTGGCACTGGTGAGCACTGGTGAAGAGGCCCTGGGACTCACTGGGAGCTGCTCTGCTCACCTGACACATCACCCAGTGCCAGCCTCTCACCTCCCTCTCTCTGAGCAATCCCTCCTGCCTGTGCTCTGCAGTGGATCCACGTGGTGGGAACTGATTGGCACCTTCATCATCCTCAGCCCCTTGTCTGAGAAACGCTGTTGTAGGTAACCCAGGCACCACCCCTTCCAACTGCAGGAGAAAAATAAACTCTTACCTGCCTTCAGGAAACAGTGAGCCTCGTGGTGCCCCCAAGAAGCCACAGAACATTGTGCAGCAGGGAGAACAGGCACCTAGTCCTGGGGACCGAGTGGGAATGCAGTGAGTGAGAGACTCAGCTCTCCTCAGAACAAAGCAGAACACTGTGTACATTTCCCCATGTTTGTAAGTAGCTGTGTTGAATGCAATTATTCCCAGAGCAGTAGAAAATGTACATTCTGAAACCCAACAGTAAATACAATCACAAGACTGAGGCTCTGTGACCTCACTGTGCTTGGTCCATCTCATCAATCTCAGAACTGGGTACAGAGGAAGGAGGAATAAAAAAGGGGTGGAAAAAAAAAATATGGAACTGTTTAATTAATGAAACTTTTGGTCCTTTTAAAGTTGGAGTATTCCCAGTGTCTCATTTGCCATTTTAAACACAGGCAAATCTAAGGCTGGTCTGATTTCAACATATTATCAAGCTATTGCCTCCACTTGGCCTTCTGCTTAAGTTAAATTATGCTTAAGTGAAATTATGCTTTTGGTTAAATTATAGTTTTGACTAAATTATTATTATTTTTTCAAATATTGCTGCTATGAAATGGTATTTTTGTGACCTGGTTGTGTATAAATAATATCCTCCAAGAAAAGAGAAGAAAATACTTTATTGTGACTCATTTCCATGTTTTTTCTTGCTATTTCAGTGGGAGTGATGTTACAGAAATCACTGCATGGCTTGATCAAAGGTACCAGAGCCCCATCAAAAGGGGTTTAATGAAGGGTTCATGGTGACTTTACTGCCTTGGAAAATGCCTGAAATGTGGAGACCCTTCCCTGCCACAGCACTGCTCAAGGTAGAGTAAGTAACAGGACATTTATTACAGACATTTGAAACCTTCTCATGGAGCTCATTTACATGTAAATTGCCTTTCAGCATCACACCATTGGTTATATTGATGTCATCTGCTGGCAGGCAAAATATTCTTTGGGGGAAAGAGATGCCTGCACAGAGAAAACAGCTCCTCATGGCAGAAAATGGGCATTTTTTTGTATCTCTGGCTGTATACAAAATGTGTGATGCTCAAGGAGACTCTGAGAAGTTCAGGGTAAAATGAAACTTCCATCAGATGTCTGGAAGTCCTACCTGTCTGGAAATGCCAGATCCATGTGGAGTGGTATCTGTTGTGAGAAGTCATTCCTGCTGGCAGTGGTATTTCTGAAGAGATGAGACTAGATGTCCCACCAGGAAATTTCCACTGACTTCAGAGAGAGTGGCAAGAATAGGAGAGGTCCCTCAGAAGATTATTGTACAGGAAGAACTGAAAGGATCTTTGGGGGCTGTGTGAATGACAGATGAGAATAAAGAAGTTCAGGCCTCAAGGTTTGTGCTGTAGGCACCTGGTGTTTCCTGGAGAAGCTTTGCCTTTTGCACTGGTGATCAAATGGGAGCTGTAAATAGTGGCTGTGCTGAATGATAACTGCTCTGTGTTTCCTCTGGCACTGCACCAGGAGTCATGATTCATAACACACAGTTTGAAATAAAAACACCTCTCTCTTCAAACATTACAAATAAGAGGCAGGAATTTTACAACGGGCAATCTCCAGTTCTGGATAAAAAAGGTCTCCTTACTCATTCCTCTGCAAATGCTTCATTTCCTCCACTGACACTGCAGATCTCTGGCCTTCATCCTCACTTCCAGGTGTGTTCCATGAACGTGGAAAGCTGCTTTTCAGCAGCTCTCATTTTGACCAGCATCTCTCCAGTGCATCAGGGATGTCCTCACTTCTAAGGTGTTTGGCAAACGAGCCGTTTCCTTACGCCAGACAGTATCTTCCCAAGACCAGGAGATGGAGCCCTGCAGCCAAAGCTGCCATCGATCTCCTTCACACCCGGGAGAAAAAGCTCTTACCGTGCGTGAGGAGAACCTGCTTAGCTGGAATAGACTTGATGTGATCAGGACAGTGCTGAGCAGCTTCATGCAGGGGAGTCAGCTGGAATCTTCCTGGAATACAGGTGCCAGAGTCCCACTGGGCACCTACACTGCTTGACTGCAGTGCAATGGATGCAGCTTGGCACAAATCTGACTGGTGGGATGACTTTTCATGGCATATGTATAGTAGAATGTAGACAATGATTGTATGGCATCTGTAAAATATGCCATTTTACTGCAGATATTTTGCTTTGTTTTGAGAACAAACACAAAGAGCTGGCTGCTCACCAGTTCAGACAAGCACAGGGCTGCCAGAGTAGAGCAGAGCAGCACTGACTGTGCCAGTGACCCACAGCTAACCCTGTGAGGGTGATTTCAGAGCAAAGGAGGGGAAGGACAGCCCCAGAATCAGCCTCCAAACTGAGACACCAGCAGCTGAGTAAGGTCCTCAGTGGTAACCTTGCAGAAGTACACTGTGAAGATTATACTGCTCTTGGTGTTCAACTAATGGATGCCTCAGTCGTTCCCTGGAGGGCAGCTCCCCTTGTGGGATATATATAAAACAGGGAAAAGTGAAGTCAAAAGTGGAAGTTTGGATTGTGATGCTTGCAAGACCCACAGTGCTCCTGAAGCTGCTGGCAACCAGCACATGATGATCTTTCCTACAGGGTAACGAGTGCAGACCACTGCCCTGGGTTCCCAGCTCCTGCAGTGGGCATCTGCAGGGCACAGAACTAGGAAAAAAACCCAAGGATATTGTTCATCCACCATTATTAGTTAATATCTCCTCTTTTTTTGCCTCTATCTCAGTGAACAATGCTTTAGAAATGAGTTGTTGCCAGGTTTGCTCAGAAACAGCCTTGATTTTAATTGCCTTTGAAGATATGAACTTTATTTTACAGCCTGTAAAGGGCACTTCCCCTGCAGACTTGCTGTCAAAACCACCCTCAATATTGGAAGGGATGCTTCAAATGCATTTGGGAGTGGGGAATTGTCTCCAAAAGCAACAGCGGCAGCACAACAGCCCCCACCTGCCAACCTGTGCTGTAGAATCATTAACCCCATCAGCAGCTGCTGGCTGCCTGTGCCAGGCTGACACTCAAAATGACAAGGTGTGTGCAGGGCTCCCTAGGTGACTGATGACAAGCAGGAGGAGTTTCTCCTCCTCTTCCCTGTTTGTTTTGGCTGGTAAAGTACCAGCCAGGCTACAAATGCCCTCACAAACAGCCCCTCCATATGGTGTTATGTGCAATGAGTTATTGCAGGTAGTGACTGGGAGCACCTCTCAGAAAGTGAATTTCTCATGGTTACCAGGGTTTGGGTTGCAAGAAGTCATATCTTTGAAGTCATCTTATACATCTGGATAAAAAAGATGAACTTCTGGCATGCCAAGAGCTTTTTCACTTGACTGTTCCTAAGGTTTGATGTGACCCTAAGGCAAACAACAACAACATCTCTTCTAAAAATGGATAAACAGTTTGTGAAATGTGTACTCTAATATATGTAAAGTGCACAGCCTTGTGCTTCACTGCTCTACCTATTTCATGGGAGGAGACTTTCTCCATAGGTTTCTGTCGGGTGATTTAAAGCTGCCTTGTTGAATGTGGGGTGCTTCTATTAGAAATAATTGGTCCATAAATGCCACTTCACAGCATCTGGATTTCTTCAGAGGGTGTTGTGAGAAATTCACTCAGATTGACTGACTTGAAACTGAATAATTAAAACCCGTGCTTTGAAAAAGATGATCTTGTCATCATGCAAGACAAACAGCTAGCATTTTAGGTAGTGGGTAGCATGATCAAATGCTTTTCTGTTGCTATTTATAAAGTGCCTCCAACCCTCATCTGATTGTTATCAGGGAGGATAAAAAGCAAAACCTGCCACCTCACTGCAAGACCCACAGCTTCCTAAGAACATTTCCCCCTTGCCTGCCTTGCTGTGTTCCCAGCAAGAGCACTTCAGCAAATGGCTTTGGGATGGAAACTGTGGATTTAACATCCTCAGCTGCAATGGACTCAAACACAGGCAGAGAATAATGATGTGCTGGGAGATGTTCTGGATTATCCCAGATGTACTGGAAACAAACCTCTTCTCCTTTTGCTGGGTGATCCCTGGACAACAGTGAAAAGCTGGTTGGCTTCATCTTCAGAACTGAACTGGAGCTGAAGAGTTATATATTATATATTATTTTCTCTACTTTTTATTGAGTTCAACAGGTGCTAGATTAGAGTTTGCAGATTTGGAGTTATTTCCTTGAGATTTTTCCTATAGTGATATTTTTCTGCATATATTCTGTAACTGTTTTTATTATATTAAAGGTCTGTGATGAATAGGATGGCACTGGAGAGGCATTTTTTTTTACATGCTTTGGTTTAAAAGCCCCTGAAGGTCACATTGTCATTCAGGTGCTAAGAGACAACAAATGTTCCAACAGGAGCACATGCAACAGCTGGAATCACTCTGCTGTGCTCTGAAAGTCAATGACACCAGCCTAATAGCTTCAGGTTGAAGCAAATTAAACAAGGTATTCCCTGATGACATTTGCTAATGGGGTTTTTCACCAATTAAAATCACCTTTCTCATTTCCATCTGAATGTGCTGTTTGATCTTCCTCTGCTTGGGTTCTTCTTTGCACCATATTACACAAGACAAAGCATCCGTGTGGACCACGTGTGAAACAAAGAAAGAAAAAAATCCTTAAAAAATACAGTTTTTGTTGTTTTTCACTATGCTTCCATCAGGTATCAGCACTTAGTGAGAGACTGGGCAGTGTGTAGACTAGAGATGACCTGTGTGGTTTTCATACAGCAGGACTCACACAGATATTTCGACCTCAGCCCAAAAACACAACCACATTCTGTGTAGTACATCTCCTAAAAATGTACCTGAATAATGAACCATCATGTCCTTCAGCACTCTGCATTTTATACAGTTAGTCTGAAACATTTTACAGGGACAAACAGTGTCCAAATATAATCTCTTAGTATTTGTAGGTTTGTATCTACGTAAGACAGAATAGAAATATTTTTAAAGCATGAAAATATTTACTTTACTGTCTAGTTTAACAGTCCATTTTGAAAATTACCTCTCCCAAAGAGAACATTGAGCATATTTGTATTTGCCCTGGAGTTAAAATCTGACTTTCTCAAAGCTAACATTAGCAAAAGGTTGATAAGGAAACACATCAGCTTCAAGGGACCACGGGTTAGCATTTAATTCTACAGGTCAATGGAAAGAGTAATTTGATTTCTGAATGCTGGAAGTCTCATGTTAAGTGGAGAAAAGTGGAAAAAGATCTTGAAGAGATGATTTAGGGGGGTGTCCATTTTCTGCACTGATTAAATGTGTTTAAATCCCCTGTAAATACAGAGCTGGTGCTGGGTTAGGTGACCTTTCCCAAAACACTCCCAGTGCCATTTAAAGTCCAGATGGCATCAATAACCCTTTTGTTTACTAAACTTGCTGGGCTTGTGGTAAACCTGGAGCTCCTGGCCAGCCTGCAGCTGAAGCCCACAAAGGGCTTCTACTCAAAAAAACTACAACTCAGGGTGCTCCAGGGGAGAGGCAGACTGGGCAGTAGGGAACAGTTTATATTTTACAGAATGCTCTACTGCTGAAAATACTCCTGAGCTTTCATCATCTGAAGTAAACTTATTTTCTAATGAAAGACACACAAAACTCAATAATTTTCCTGAATTATCTGCATTTGTTGGTGGCCTTTACTGGTTCTTGCCAGTCATCTTCTTAGATGGCTCAGTGGGTTTGATTCCACGTAGTGGAACACACACCAGACTAAATTTGGAGAAAGGAGGTTGGTGGAGTAGGTAGGATGGCATTCCAGAAAGGTTTTATTCTCTCTGGTAGTCATTTTTATGTGTGGCTTTGTCATATTGGAATGGTGTGAGACTGTGATGGGAAAGAGCATCGTTTGTAGGTCATGTTAATAAAAATGTTCTGAGGCAAAGCATCTCTGGCTTGTTCCTGGTGCTCCTCAGACATCTTTTGTGTGTTATTTATTCATATATAGCCCAGGACGAGGAATCTTCTAGGTTTCTTTCTTGGAATGTGAAGCAAGAATAATAAGGCTGTAAAAGTGCCATTTATTTTTTATTACCTCCTCTTAATGTAACTGGAAAGAATAGTATAAAAAAATGCTTTACACCTTCTATCTTCGGAGTGACACTGCTGGGCAGGGAAGGAGGGGGATTTGCTGCTCTGCATTAGTATTGCAGGAATCATTGGCATGTAATTCAAATTTATACAGAATTATACAGAATTTTCCTTAATTCCATTATTGCCTTTGGCCATGGTCATAGCAAATGCTTCGGATGAGCACAACTGTTTAAACTGAAGCTTTCAAGGCTGTATTTTACACAGGCTGAATATGATTTCCAATCAAGTAAGGGAACATTGCTGAAATGAGAGAAGAAATCCTCACTGAACAGCAAAGGATCACACATATACTCACTGAAAAATAAAACTGCAGAAACTTTGCTATTCCACTGCTCAGGATGATGCTACATTTGCCAGTCCAATCTTCCCAGGTATTTATAAGGCCTCAGAATACAGCAGTAAAAAAAAAAAAAAAGGTAGATGGAGCAGAATAAACTAAATGGAAGACCAGAAGCTCATAAAAGAACTGAATGTTCTCTAGGCAGAGTGGTGAAGTTTTTCTGTTTATCCCCATAGCAGCAGGTTCCAACACTTGCAGAAATACATGGGAGACCTCAACTGGCTTCACTTCTCACAGTGACTCCATCAGTTGTCTCAAATCTGTGGTTTTGTTTTGAGTTGCCATTAAATTTTACCTTGAGCATCCTTGTGCAAATGGGAGCAAAAACCTCAGTCCAGGGTGCTCAGCTCAGCCTGTCCCAGCTTCAGAAAAGGACTCACCATGCACAGCCCATCTTCTTCTTCTAAATACACTTCATTGTGAAATAACTCATATTTCTGAGTCTTTACTTTCAAAACCTCAGGGAGACTGTAAATGATCATTAAAGAAACTCTTGAGCTTGTAACCATCACTTGTCAGAGGAAGGTATTAACAAACATCTGTGTCACAGAATGAATTATTACAAGAAATGAAGTAAAAAAATAGTAATTTTCACTAATAGTTTGGTAAGTCAATAGATTGTACTTCTGTTGCCTTGATGGTGGGTTATAGAGTAATATTCAGGAATAGTCAATCAAGTGGCTGTGCCTGTTTCTCCTGCATGGGAAAGTCAGGACAGAAAGAACATCCCTATTTGTTGTTGGAATAGTTTTTTTCCAAAACATGGTATTATTCATTCTCAAAATATCAGACACATTAATTATAGGGAGACATGGAAGGACTTCACATTCTTTGGCTTACCACCCAACATTTCTGTCCTGGTTTTGACTGGGCTAGAGGTCATTTTCTTCCTAGCAGCTGGAATACTGTTGTGGTTTGGATTGCAGTGACAAATGACTTCAAAAACAAAGACCACTGGTGTTCTGTGGTGTAAATGTTTTGAGTGGGAAGTCACATTTAGGTGTCAAAATGGAAGTGGTTACAATTCTTTTTTCACTCCCAAACAGATCCTGCCATGCTCACTGCAGTCTGGCCAAGATCAAGGAGCCCATGGGGGCAGAGGGCTGCCCGTGATGGTGCTGGAGATCAGTCTCAGATGGCAGAGTGGGACATGAGGTGATTCCTTCTCCAAAGCTAAGTCTCCCTGCTGCTGAATGCCTGGTCTACAGGCAGAGTGGGGTCACCCACTGGCTGGGGAATCTTGCAGGGAAGAAGGACTGAGCCAGAACTAAGATCTAAGAAGCATGTTGTTGCTTTCAAGAGCAACAAATGCAAATATTGGTCTAACCCTGTGATCTCAGTCTGATTTACTCCGTAGGTGAGAGGGACTAGGGTGTTATTTTGGCAAGAGTTTCTGAGGTTCAGAGACATGTCCCAGAGGGCAGAGAGCACCCTGCCAGGGACTTCTTATTAACTTCATGCTCTACAGAGAAATTCTGCAATCCTTAAGTAAGGCAAAAACCCTCCACAGGGCTCTTCTCTGCAGCCCATGTACTTCACTGCCTGTTCTGTTTAATCAAAAGATTTTTTTTCTGCTTCAGGCAAGAATGAGTTTGTGTTTATTATTCGTATACCAATATGCTTTTGAATGTCTGGGATCAAACACCACAAAGATCCTTTATGACCCTCTTCTCAGTGCATAAGAACAGGCTAAGAAGTCATGCAGACAGCCTAAAATGCCCTGAAAGCTTGGGTTTTTTTCACAGAAAATTAAGTTTTGCTCAAGGGTCTTCTTACTGCACTCCACAGAAAGTCAGCAACACACCAGCTCTGTGTTGTCTGGCTGCACCTAACCCTGATACACTCACTTGTCTTTATTTGCCAAATATATTGGCAAGAATCCCCGTGTTAAAGCTGATCAATAAAATCAGTTTATGAGGAAAGCAGTTCAGTCAGGTGCTCTCCTCTGTGGGCACCTGAACCACCCAAATTGCTCCTACAGAGGGTTTGAGCTGCTTCTCCTTGTTTGATTGTGTTAAATAAATAAAGTGTACATTAAAAAACCTTGCTACAAGGCAACAGCATTCTGTAAGAGGTTTTTTTTCTTATGGTTTTTTTTCCCCCTAAGCTCTTAACTGCCCTCTTTACATATTTACGTACATAATGATTCCACTGAGGTCTGGGGGTACTTCTTAGTTTTAGGTGTAATTCCCTGAGTATTATTTATATGTATACACAGGATTTTAAAGTAATAATATTGCTACTGCATATTATTTCTGAATATATCTGATGTGTTGGCATGATGACATCCCCATTCTGTGGTTGCTACAGCCTGATGGAAATCTAGAATAGCGATGGTTATATCATTTTAAAAGGGTATCTGAAAGAAGAATCTTCAGTGTCTAATTAAATAAATGGAAGCTTAATCTATCTCTTATTAGTAATTCACCACCAAACTCCACTGATCTGACAGTCCTTGCCTCTGACTCTCCTTTAGCTTTACCAACATTATTTTTAATAGGATATATATATATTCATCTTTCATTCACATCTTTCTTCCACTTCAATCATAGGAGAGCAAGATAAGGCTTAAAATATCTTTTCAAGAATTAAGGAAATGCATTAATTATCTACCTGACTGCCAAGGTAACCGGTTGGGATCAGCTCTGATGGTCCCTTTCTGATATAAAAGATGAAGACTTCTGATGTGGTTTGTGTCAAGATGTCTCTGGAGAACCAGGGGAGAAGGTAATTGTTGTATGCCCAACTTTTTACTGGCTTTTGATTGCATCAAAGGCAGCCTAATTGTTTAATTCCAGAAAGCAGCAGGAAATGGGGAGCAGCTGTAGCTCCACAGAGCTAGAAGAGATTTAGAGTGGGCATTCATTCCAGAGCTGTAAGGCTGGCTGAAGGAAACCTGCTTGTCTTGTGAGCTGGAGGTGAAGAAAAAAAAAAGAGTAATAATGGTGATCATAAACTTCTGGAAAATCCCCACTTTAGGAGAATTAGAAGAGCTAAATACACCTGCAGCACAACCACAGGCCCTGAACCATTCCAGTGGGGATTTTATGATATTATAAGAGGATTTTATGATAATATAAGAGGTTTGATGCCCAAGTTAGCTTGGACAGGGCAGCCTATCATTTGCAGGACACCTTTGCTAATATTTGAAATATTCCTTCTGACCCTCTGAACAGGTGATTTGGATTTACCTGAACACTAAGAGAGCTGAGCATGTTCTTAGCCAGCTGTAGCTCCTGCAGATGACTGCACTGCATTCACTTTGTGCTGCACTATGGAGGGATGGCCTCAGTAGAGATGTAGGTGCTGTGTGGCTTGGAAAGCCCAGGCTTCTGAAGCAGCCTCCCCTCAGGTCTGGGTGATACTGACACCAGGGTGTGGGTGGTGTGGAGTGGAGCCAGGAGGCAGCTCTGATGCAGCCACTCAACCTGGCATGCCCTGCTTCTCCTATTTGAAAAGCTGCTGTTTGTGAGGGAAATTGCTGCCCTGTATTTACAGAGTGGAAATGGCTTTTCCATCAAAGCCCAGAGCAAACACTGGTCTCGGGGATAACTGTGTCTTCACAGCAGAGCTCACAACAGGAGGTGATGTGGGGAGAAAACAACCAAAGCAGTGAATGAAAAGCCTCAGTCAGCTACCAGAGCCTTTCACTTGTTAGAAAGGGCAGGATGAGAACAAGGATATTTCTCCAAGGACTCTTGTAGAAATGTTTTTCAGAGTTGAGAAGAGCTCTTGCTCCCCTGAAATGAGCTAATGGAAGCATCTCTCAGGAATATTTGATTCCTGCATACACTGCCATAAAAATGGCTTCTGTTTTTCCACCCAGTTTGTGAAATGATCTTGCAAGAAAAAATATTATTTTATTTCAGCTTGACAGTTTTTTTAAGACTATCCCTAATATGGCAACTGTAATAGCAGCCAAACACCAAATCCACTGCAGTGCTGTAGGGAGGGAGGGGGAAGAAAAATTAATCAGAAAATAAGTGATATTTCATACAGCTCAAGTTAAGACACTGATCTGATGGATCACAACCTCTAAGCACTTAAAAGTTAATCAAGGAAATAATGTTTCTCAGTTTATGGAGTCAGAAGGCTTTGGAAAATATCACCATTTATAGTGTTTTGATTTCTTTTTATTTAACAAAAATTATTTCCCTTGAATATTTTATTGCCCCCTCTGGCTTGAATTTTAAACCATGTTGAAGGACCTAGCTCCAGAACCAGATGCTGGAAATAATTGATTTCTAAAAGAACTTTGCTGAAAATGTTCATGATGGGCTACAGCAAACTAGTTAAAGCCAGTTTGCAATTAGGATGAAGATTACCCAAAAGGACACACAAGTGGTATAATTGTTATAAACTTAGTTCTTCATTGTGATTTCCAGATTTAAGTGTTGAGAACCATCAGGTTTTCAGAATCAATCTCATCCAAAGTTCAGCTGACAGGTTGCAAGGCAGAAAAGGTTCCCTGTATGGGCATGCTGGGAGCTGAGCACAGACAGCTGAGCAGAGAGGAGTTCAGGATCAAGGCAGAGCCCTTCTGTCAACATTTAATTGCTAATGAGGAAAAATATGTCACACAGGTACAGCAAGAGACGTATTTATCTTCCTCCCCTGAGCAGACTAGAACTACCTTGTAGCCTCATTTTCAATACCTGAGTCAGTGTGATCATTTCTGGATGTGGAGGTGAAAAGTTCACTGCCTTTACTGCCTGTCATCCATGATCTTTTTTTTTTTACTTAAGTAATTTGCTTCCACATTTTTGTGCCCAAATTACACTAAAAATTCTGACTTTCAGGGCAAGATTGTTATATATCTCCTAGCAGGATTTGGGAATAAGGTTTAATGCTTTATAAGCTGCATTAACATGGCTAAAAGCCCTAAAGAGGTTTAGACTGGGTGCTAGGGAAACGTTTTTCACTGGAGAAGTAGCCAGAGGCTGGCACAGGCTGCCCAGGGAGAGGGTTGAGTCACCAGCCCTGGGGATGTTTAAGGGTGGTTTGGATGTGGCTTTGAGGGACAGGGTTTAGGGGTGAACTTTGTAAAGTTAATGGTTGGATTTGATGATCCCAAGGGGCTTTTCCAACTGGAATGATTCTCTGAAGAGTCCTCTTCCCAGACTTGAGCAGAGCTGTTCATCCAGGAGAGAGGGTGAGGCAGCTTTTCCAGGGAGCTGTCCTGCTCTTTCCTGAGAGTGCTGTTGGGGCAAATGCCTCTCTTTGTCTCAGAGCTGCACAGGGGAACTGCTCCTGCTTGAAAATCACTTCTTGGAGCTTGATGGTGCCCCATGAAGCAAGATGGGAGACCAGGGAATAGAGGCATTGTGGATGTGGTTCCATTTTGGAACAGCTAATGCATCATGTCGCCACTGTTCCTGTGCTGCTGCTGTTTCCCCTAATGGCATCCTGATTTAATAATGCTAATGGCCTCCTACCTAAAATAGGATTTTTCTGGGATTGAAGTCAGCTTCTGCCCAGGGTTTATAGGCTAAGTTTTGGCCCCCATACAGCAATATATTATGGTTGCTCTCAACCATGTTCTTAAAAAGGGCGTTCAAACTTTGCCTCTGCAGATGAATTGCATCCTCTCAGAGTAATACAGACCAGGGTACACTTAAACAATGTGTTCAAAACATAATGGCTTAAAAATAGAAGTTCACAGCTCCCTCAACTTTTTATTCTTTTGGCTGCACTTATGAATCATTCATGTGGTGTAGCAGGAGCAAGAGACACTCCTGTACCTCAGCTGTAGGCCAAGGAGCCACTCATTGATGCCCTTTATTTAACTTGCTGCCTGTAACAATTAATCTGGCAAGATCAGGTTCCTCCACAACTTGCAAAGCCCGTTAACAATGTATTTTCATCACACTACATGCACTCAAAATATGTTTACCAATCAATTTTGTTATCAAAATGTCAAGTTACCTTGACACTTCATACAGAAAGCTACTAAATCCAAACTCCCAGTAGTGCTGGGATTCATCTCTGCAGAAATGACTGTGCTGGAGGATTCTGCTGAGACACAGCATAAAAGTCAATATCCAAAGTTCAAACCAATTTACATTCAACACTGTGTGAAGCTCTGGATGATTAAACACTTTACTGCCCTTCCCTCCATAGGCACATTTAGTACCTTCACAACTTTCTGCATTTCAGGAACCTTTCTCAAGCTGCTGTGGTGAAGGAGCCCATTCCTGTTCCCAAAATAATAGTAACCTGTTCCAGTCTCTTACCACCTTCATAGTGAATAATTTCTTCCTAATTTCCAATCTAATTCTACCCTCTTCCAGTCTGATAAGTTAAGGAGTCTGATTCAGCATTGATCTGCTCTGTGCTACTCCTGAAGATGCCTGTAGGGTGATAGTGTGCCAGCTGTGTGAACTAGGCACCTGATGGTGTCATCTCTGCACACTCCTGCACAGACCTTCTCTAGGCTGCATTTAGGACAGATGGGATTGTTATGCTCTGTGATTTTCTGTAAAATTCACTAAAGCTTGTAAAAGTTCTTTTTTTCTTTCCATTTCCCCACAACAGCTTCTGATCAGAGATATCACTGTGGCTGTCTGATCTTAATCTTTAATTATAAAGATAAGAGCAAGCTACATCTGCTGTAATGAGGAAGGGTTTGGAGCATGGCTCCAAAAAAAAGCTGAGGAGCTGGCGCTGTCTAGCAATGAGATGTTGAGTGGAGGGAGCTGGTCTGTTCTCCCCAGTGGCAAGGGACAGAACATAAGGAAATTGCCTGGAGTTGAACTGGGAAGTTCAGGCTGGATATTGGGAAGAATTCCTTTACTGAAGGGCTTGACAGGCACTGGAGGTGGTGGAGTCACCATCCCTGGGAATGCTGGAGAGCCAGGTGGATGTTGTGCTTAGGGACATGGGTGGGTGGGTTAGATCAGGCTGGGAATAAAGTTGGACTTGATCCTGAAGGTCTCTTCCAGCAGAAACTATTCTATGATTCTATTTTTGGCATGAAGATGTGGGGAAGGAAGGAAAAGGAGAGCTCCCTGTGCTGCTTTAAATGGAGAACACTGTGGCATGTGGAGCTGTAACAACTTTGCCATGGGTAAGAGATTTGTTAAAAACAACCAATCCATGGGTCTCCCCAGTGGTTTCCAGGTGAGATTCAGCTGCTCTGACTTAGACACTCACACATGTCCCCCTTAAACTTGCAGGTCATGACAGTGGAGGGCAGAAAAAGCTTCTTTTCACCCAGACCATGTTTGCAAATGTCTGATTTTGGATTAACAGAAGCAAAAGTGAATGCTTGTCCACGTTGCTTACAGATGCAAGGGCACATGATTGCCTATTTTTAATTTCCTATAAAAGTTATTGCAAATGTATTTTGTGTATTGATTTTGTATCCTGTTATTTTACCCTAAAATGTGTTGATTTCCCACTGAAAAAGCTGACTAGAACCACAGCTGAAGCAGAAGAGCAACGTTATATCTTTAGCTATTACAAAAACTTGAAGATGAAAGTTTTTTATATTTTATAAGGCATGATTAAATTTCCTGTGACTCATTTTCAGCCTGAAGCTTTTTAACCAGACTGATGAGTCGTCTGATTGAACTCTTTCAGTCTTTCTCCTTGCAGGATAAAATAGCATCTCTAACAAATATGGGTCATCTGGAGCCACCCTGCCTTGCTGCTGCAAAACACCTTCTGTGTTCAACAGGGTCTGGTTTCATTGCACTGTCCCAGACCCAAACTAAAACCTATAAGGGCAAAGCCCAATTACAAATCAATCCCCTATTTTAGCAGGAAGTTCATTTGAGAGGGAGAGTTA
>JANHGL010016523.1:29353-41703 GCA_024611195.1 Ceyx melanurus
AATTTAATATATTTTATTAATATTTTTTCCATGGAGGTCCTGCTAATTTAGCTCCAAGCATTTCAATAAGCCATACGTTCAGAGAAGCTGTTGGCTCAAAGCTGGTCAGTCTGGAGTAGCAGTAAATAGTTTACAGAGAGGGACAACACACAAAAGGCTGAAAGGCCCCTCTGGTGAAGAGCATTTTCTTACCAATTCAGCATTTTGCTGCTAATGAAGAGCTGAGGGGGTTATGCACATCTCATTTATCAGCTTGCATGTCAAGAATCTAGATGATGATGATAATGGGCACTGTTGTGTTTCCAGTGTAGAGAGGAGGGTGTTTCTAATGGCCTCAAATCTTTTTCCTTTCACTGCCAGAGGTACCTGACAGACTGAAATGCCAGGCTAGAGTGACCTCCCTGAGCTGTGGGGAGCATCAACTTGGTTCTGTGCACTGGTGGCAGCAGGAGCAGCTCTCACACTCCTTGCCAGTGAGGACAAGTTATTTTCCAGACACTGGAGTGGAAGGTTATGAACTAGAGGGTATTCAGCCTGAAAGACTGCCTAGATGTCTAAATTGTGTCTGTCCTCCTCTGGGTGCCATGCTTAACTTCAAAAAACCCCAAATTCTGCATCTTCTGATAGCCACCATAGCTCATAAACTGCTCCATGGATGGGATTCTGAGACCATGGCTGTAGAAATCTATGCCGAGATGGATTTTCCTGGCACTATGCACTTTGCTTGAACTACAGGCTCTTGGGATATGATCCATCTCTTTTACTTAACCTACTTGTCTTCTTTCCCTCCCTTTTTGTACATATGTACAGATAAATATGTACACATATGTACGAAGCAGGGAGGGCATGTCTATTTTTCTTCCAACATGAAATAACACTCCTTTTATATGATGAAGAGTTGGTTTGACAGCACATGCATTACTGAGCTGTAGTTTTAGACCTGCATGAGTTTTGGCTTTACAAAGCCCCTCAAGCTGAGCCCATATCTGACACTGTACAGTGGGATGGGAGCTCCTGACAGTATATTCCAGAGTTTCAGTGCTGCACAGACAGGAGTACCTGGTGCAGCAGGGGTTGTTGAGTCTTGAGTTCACTCAAATCCCTTTCCTGAGGCTGCTTCAAGGGAATGAAGTGAATGATTCACTGGTAGGCAACTATCAGAAGATACAATGGTGGTGAGAAGAGCAAACAAAAGACCCTTTTTAGGGATGCAAGGTGCTGAGGGAGGGAGGATTTTTCCATAGCCAGCCAGCTTTGAATTGCTGCTGATTCCCAAGTGAAGGATGGTCTAGTGCAGAGCTGCTGGAATACCTGACTAATTCACACTTGTTTTGCAGTCTGTTGTGAAGCACTGTTGCCATGTGCAGGTGAAAGGGAAGAAACAGTCAATGGAGAGGGTAGTCAATGTTCTGGAGCATTAGGCATTAAAAGTGGAAGGTGTTTGTTGACTCTGCTTAGCACTCATGTGTACCCTGCTTTCCAAGGACTCGGGGGTGTCTGAGATGGTTGTGTCAGGGAAAATAGCTCTCTAAAATCTACATTTTTGGTTGTTTTCTGTTTGTTTGTTTGTTTTTTGGTTTTTTTTTAATATCTATTATTATTTTATTTTAATTCACTACCCTGCAGCAGAAGGCACTGAAATATTCCCCCTCCAGTTTCTTGGTATTTTAGTCTGATCTTACTTTCTGAACCTTCTTTTTACTGATTGAAATAATTGAAGCACCTGAGTGGGAAGCTTACTGTGTCTGTAGCTCTCACCTTCATTACTTCTCATCACAAATATCCTCTTCATATCATAAAAAATAGACCCTTTTTCCAGAATGGCTTTAAGAAGAATATATCACTTAGAGACATAAATGTCATCAGAATATTAAAAATCCCTGTGTAGTGAGTGGAGGTGGGAGAAAAACCTGTCATGAAGAAACACCTTGCTGCAAAAATGCCACCTGCTTCACTGAAATAGTGAATGGCCTAACAATGGGCCAGCAGCTGAGGCAGTGGACAGAAGCACATTCCAAAGAGGTGCTTTTGTTCTTCCCAGTCCCCCTCACACCCACTTCAGCACCACCCTGTGAAGCACCAGATCAGGAACAAATCAATATCTGCTGCTGAAAACTGCACTACTCATGGCTGAGCTTCTACTTCAGTGTGGCCAGTTGGATATGGTTATGCAAAAAAAAAATTGGGGATTGCACGTTCCAGATTCAGTATTTTTATGTTTTTTTGGTGGCCACCAACTGGAACAATGTTTGGGCTTTACAAAGATCCTAGAAAAATTTTAACCTAACTATTCAGTGTTGGAATCAGTCAAAAACCACTGGAATGTTAGGGGTGCTTGGAAAAGGAACAGAATAAAGCAGCTACTCCTCTGGGCTTTTATCAGACGTGCTGTGCTAGGTGTCTCTTCTAACAGTGCAAGATGGGAGATACCCATGGAAAATGTTTAGTGCTAGGCCACAAGAATGATCAAAATGTGGACTATGTTATGTACAGGGACTGACCAAATGGACTGGAAAAGATCAATCAGGGAGGATGAGGTGCTTATATGAGTGTCTGAAATTCAGAGGAGCATTGAAGAACCATTCCTCCAGTGTTTGCTTTAGGAAGAGAAAGAAAAGCACTGAGAGAAAGGAGTCAGTGGCAGGTTTGACACAAAATGGCTCCTCTGAGGAACCACCAGAGGCTCTTTGGACACCCAGTGTGGGAGAGAGTGATCTGGGATGAGTAATGGGAAGAGACCACACATTTTTCCCCAGAATAATCACACATTATAAAATAAAAAGGGTAATATAGAGCAAGCTGCCACAAAATGTCTCCTTTAGCTGGAATGCGATTTTGTTCTTTCTGAGGGTATATGAAAGACAGAGTGTTTCAGTCATGGCAGCACTCTATTTTCTTAGCATGACAGGAGTCTCTGCATCATAAGCTGCTTATGCAGAGGACAAGGTGTTTTGTGAATATTAGGCCATTTATCACTACAAATGCCACGAAGAGGAATAATAATAATAAAAAAAATAACTTAGAATCTTAATATTGTGAAAAGGAAGAGAGCAGAATTATGGGGACTGATGGATGTTCAGAACATCATGTATTTGCAGAGCAACAACAAGTGATTTTATATAGTTTCTGTTTAAAGTGCTTGCAAGCTTTGCTTCAATTTCATTGAGATTTGAGTCACATACAATGGAAATGACAAATAGTTGCTGGGGAAAAGATCATTAGAGAAAGTGCTCTTAGCCAGCCTTGTGAATAGTGAAGGGAACCTGAAAACAGGAGCAAAGGTCAGCAAACCTGAAAGAGAAGAGTCAACCTCTCTCTGTGTCACTGAGCTCCTACCAGAAAATCTCCTGTCAACATTAGAGTTGGCACTCAGAGATGTTTGTCAAAAAGCCTGACATCAGGCATGGTACCTAATGCTTCTTCCAGCCTTCATCTGTGTGCTGCTTCTGTGTCTGCCCTGGGGAGAGCAGCTGAGAGAAGGAACACAGTGAGTACAGAGAAATTCCAACTGGCCTGCCCAACACAGCAGCAGCAAATGGAAGAATTTAGCTTGCTTTCCAAACCAGAGCATCCATGGGCATGCTGCCTCCCAACCTACCCAGGTTGCCCAGGTTTTCAACTCCACAGCATCTCTGGGTAAGCTGGTTGACCACACTCCCAGTAAAAAGTGTTTGGATGTCTCCAGAACACACTGAGGTAGCAGCTCATGGGGCCATGTCACGGGTTGCTCTGTTTTGTGTGTGTTTTGCTGCAGTGCATTTGTTTTGTATCCAGCTGTGCAGGTGTTTCAAGTGTAAACACTCAGAACTGAGATATATTTAGGTTTTTTGTGCTTCCTCCTGCAGTAATTCAGCAGGTAACTGCTGTGCTGGTAGACAGCATGGGGAGCAAGTGCTCTGGAGAAAAGGCTCTCCAGGTAGACAGGTAGCAACTTGTTTCCAGACTTGATCTGCAGATTGATATATCTCTGTAATATGTATATATATATATGATATTCTGAGTAGGAAGTTTATTTCCCTCAGAAAAATCTCATGGTAGTAAATAGTTTGGTTTTGGTTTCCTTCCCTCCTGAAATGAATGTACAGAGAACTAACAGCTGTCTCAGAAATGAGAGGTGATATCAATACTTATCCTGCTTGTTTGGTTTCCTCATGTTAGTAACAAAATACCATGTGTATAACACAAAACTAACTGGCACAATAATGTAACTTCTTGCTTGGGCTCACATGATGTCTATCATGGCAAAATAGTCTTCCTATTTTGCCCTGAGCATAGAAATCTGCTGTTGTTTGTGGTACATTACAAGCAGGACAGATGCCACTTGCTTATCTAAGTGACATTTGAGTTGATGCACTAGGGACATGAAAGGAATTAGGATGTTATGTTTCTATATTTGGTTCAGTCCCCAACATGTGTCATTCTGGCAAATAGTTCACACCTCTCTCAGTGCATTTTGCCTCTCCAATGCTCCTCACCTACTGCATGGTTTAGAAAATAAACAGCATTTCTGTAGGGGTTGGTTATCAGAGATCCTGATTTGGGAAAGCATCTCTGCTCTGCAAGGGCATTTACACACCTGTCCCACTGCCTTCTTCAATCAGGGCACGAATGATAAACAACAGATGAAAATTCAAATTTCTTGGTCTATTTCCCATATTATTCTGCAAAATGTAGGCACAGGGAGGCTGCTCCTGTGGCATCTGCAATGCACATATAAATTCCTCCAAGTCCTCCTTGTACACTTTTTTATAAACCCAGAAAGAGAGGCAATCTAAGCAAGAGAGGCAAAGGGAAAATGCTGCATGCATTTTATTTCTGAATGGTTGTATATCTTTATTAATTTCACTTGAGGAAATTAATTTCCTCAGGCGTTCTCATAGAAAACATTTGGATGTGGTCACAGTATCACAAGAAAATCTGCAATGTTCCTTAGCAAATATTAGATAGCACACACATGGGCCACCTGAGTCTGCCTGGTTCTGTATCTTGTCCTCACTTTGCATCCCTAGAGCTCACTGCACTGAAAATAAATTAAATTCATATTCTAGGAAGAGAAACAAAACCAAGATTTTACCTCACATTAAACCCCTTTCTGTTTCTTCCTATTGCCCTGCACAGCTGCTTGTTTCACTGCAATGTCCAATAGGCACCACAGTTCCTTGAGGACGCTCATCATCTGGTTCCAGAAAGTGTGAAGAGATCCCCATGGTCAGCACAATTTTTATTGATGTTTCTTCTTACAGTAGAATTAGCTTCTTTCTGCAGAGAAGCCAAATCCTTTCCAAAAAAAGCTTTTGCTACTAAGTGAACCTGGTAACAAATACCTAAGAGAGAGTTCTCCTCTTCCCATGAAGCACCCAGCCAATGTTTTTGCATCTAACTCCTTGCATATTTGTGGATGCACAAAAGCAAAGTGCATACTGATGCTGTGTTGCTGAAGTCACCCACTAGCCAACACTCATTTGTCTAGCTGTCATCTTAAAAGAACATCTAGAGTGCAACCAAGAAGCTAACATTCAAGAAGGCTAAACCAGTCCTTCCTGCACATTCTGAATGTATATGGAATTATTCCCTGCTGCTTTCCATAGGGATTGTGCTAGGGCTGCCAGGCACATGGGGAAGTGTTAATGCAGTGCAGAGTCATTTCATTCAAAGCACGAGCAGCAGCAGCAGCCAGAGCAGCCAGAAAGAGCAGATCAGCTCTTAATGACCTCTCAGTGCCTATTCATATCCATCACTTTGCTAACTAGTGCTCTCCAAAGCATCCATGGAATGGAAAGGCAGCCGCTCCAAAGGAGACATTCAACAAACTTAGTCAGCAAATTAAGTTGCTAAGAATTTCTGCCCAGGTTAATTCATGTCAGCTTTCAAAATATAGTCTTGTTAATGGGCATTGCTCTTGCTGCTTAAGTTCGAGTGGCATCTTTGACATCATGATGCAGATATTCATTAAGCTAATTGCTGGTTTGGCCAACTCATCTGGGATGTCAAAGTCTAACTGATGTCTCTGAGCTGAACAAATAGTCACACCTAGGGTATTTGAATATAGAGGTGTTGTTTCTCTTGATCCTCTGCAGTTGTCCTCTCTTCCTGTTTGCAAGTGCAAACACTTCTAAATTCTTCAGAAAATATACTAACTTCAAAATAATCTTCCATAAGTAATCAAGGTGTCAGAGTTTTAATCTTGAGTAGTTGCCCCAAATTTCTGAAGACTGAAAACGTGGCTCTGGCTCATCTCTGAGTTTGGCAAAAAAACCCCTTTGTTCTTTTAGTCTTTTAAAATCTAAAGACTTTTTAAAGAAGTCTTTCCATTCCCTGTCACATTTTCTTGACATAAGAAGCTGATATCATCTTAAAAGAAAAAAAAAAGAAAAACGAAGTATAAAATAAGATATGCCTCCTGTAGAAGAGTAAAAGTAACTGATCTGCAACCTATTCGGGGGTTGCATTCAGTTTGCAAATGAAAATCTCTTTAAACATTCTTATGAAGCCAATATTCTCTACTAATGTATCTTTTCCTAAACAAATCATAAAAGATTATGATATGGAAAGTAGCAATGAAATGTGTCATAAAAGCACAATTTTCAAGTCTGTAAGTATCATTGAGTTTAATGGGAAAATGAAATGGTGGCAGCTCAACAGTTCTAATTCCCTTGAAAACTCGTTTGAAGCAATTTATCATTTCTAGTTGTTTCTTTTGTTACCTGTTCTAAAAGTTTAGAGTTTTTCCAGTGAGTGGGCCAGACCACACTTCTGTCCACAGCTTCTGATTCCTGCTGGCAAGATGCCTGCTAGCTGTATGGCTCAGAAATGCTCTTTGTGGACAGGGTGATAATGAAGCAGCAGAGGGGAGGTGCTGGTCTATTAAAAGGGCACTACACTAAGTCACACCTCAGTAGCAGCTGCATGACACTGTTCAATGACCAGGAGCTGAAAATGCCAGTGCATCTTAGTCAATGCAAGGAATTAGAAAGGAACATTAGTACACATCAACAGGAATATTCACCAGAAACTAGAAATATTAATTGAAAATACTAATTTAATAGTTAAATTACTAGTACTAGGCAAGAGTTCTGTAGGGACACACCCCACAAAATACCAGGCTCAGCCTCCCAAGGAGGATCAGATAATCTTCACCTGGATCTCCTCTCATACTGGTGGTGGTGGTGGTGGTGGCAGAAACAGATGAAGGATGCTGACTTGTTCAAAAGAGGGACAAGCATTTCCTTGACCTCACTTAGAGATGATAAGATAGTGATGATTGTCACTGTCTCATTCAGGGTGAAAGAAGGAGAGAAAACCAGAATTCTCACAAGCAGGGGCATGTGGTAACAATCTATTGCAAGGCTGTAGACAGAAGATAGGAAGGACTGAAATAAAACACAGCAGCTGATTTAAACATGAAGTTTAAACTTTTTCTCTCATGTGGCATATCCAATTTATTCAAGCTCTGACCTCTCTAAGAACTTGAGCACAAAGGCAGGTTCAGATCACATCTTTTACTGCCATTCCTGCTGTAATGTCTTGAAATTGCCTAGTGCAATGTTTGAAGGCTTGTTCTGGATGATATTGTTCTTGTATTTGTGCATCAATGATGCTTTTCCTCATATTTGTTCTCCTGGTAATCCCCAGAGCTTCCCTAGATGAAAAAAAGTAACACAGTGATTTCCCTATCATTAGAAAAGTTCCAGAGACAATGAGAACCAGGATGAAATAATGCCATTTACTCTTCAGCAAATGCTACAGGCATTGAGGAGAGGTCACTGGGAGCAAACACTGACAAAAGGTTTCTATGAGTATCAGTTCTAAGAAGATTCAATTTGTAGTTTTGAACAAATGCAATTAAAAGTTTTTGTCTCTTTTTATAAGTCTTTCTAGAAGCCTAAGCAATTTCATGAAATCTCTGTGTGTTGTCTTCTAACTCCTCAATTCCGCTTAAAATGCTCTTTACTCCTCTGCCCTAGCTGGGTGCTACCTGGATGCTATCTGGATCTAGCTACACTACTATCACCTGTGACCCTCCTTGTACAGCTGGCAGAAAAATATAAGCCCTATTTTCTGCAGCCCAGACAAGGCATTTTACATGGTTTACTAATCCTGCTGTTGGCAAGTTAAGCATAAGCAATGTCATGGCAAAACTTACCATGAAACCATTAAGAAATGCTTATTCACTGGACATAAAATTATATACTTTGGCTTATAGCTTAGCTATATCTCATGGGAATGCTTTTCCTCTCTTATGCTAGTTGGTTCATTAGTATCTCCTATCCACTAAAATTTATTGCTTTATTATCCTTCTTTATTGTAGAAGCACACAAATTTTCCTCTAGTTGTAAAAGGAACAAGCAAAATGTTCTATGATAGAGAGCTATTAAGTGTGATGATGAAGCAAGTACAAAGAGAGACAGCTTAAAACTGCCAGGGAGACAACTTGTTTGGAGTGAAAATAATAAACTGGTCTAGTTTAAAGCAAGAATACCTCACAGGGTCCTGAAGCTGCAGGAACTAACATGGGGAAGTTCTCCTCCTCCAGGTATTTGCCATAGCACAATCTCTGGTACAGCAATCTGCAGAAGCACTCAGAAGTCTTGCCATAGCTGACCTGAAGCAGCTAAGCTCCATTCTCCACCCACATGCATTAAATAAACTCCAAAACAACCCCAAATCCATAGCTGGGGTGCTCAGTGCACCATCTAAATTCCATGAATCATTCTGTTGCTCCAGAGAGAGCTGGTTTTCTACAAGGAGAGAGGGTGGTCTCACTGAGAACCTAGAACCATGAAGCAGCTGTGAGACCAGCAGGGCTCAGTACAGATGATTTGAGTGTTTTCTTGACCTTGGTGGTTGCATCTCTATTCTACTTTCTTCACCAGTATTCCACAGCAGCAGGCTGTTCAAAATGATCACCAGGAGAATAATTAACACAAAACCCCAGTTGGTTTAAAATGGTTTAGAATGTATTTCTTAAGGACAGCCTTCTAGAACAGATTTTTTTGGGGTCATCATCAGAAGCCTCATTCCTTCCATTCAGTCAGTGTTCAGTGGCCACATCTTTGGGCTGGAAAGCTGAAGCAGTAACTCCCTGCCACTGTGCTCTTAAATGCAGAGTGCTCCCAGCTCTTGGCACTGCTCCAGGGTAAACAAGGCACTTTGGTACACTGACCAGCTTTTAACCAAATGTCAGTTGTCCGTGTCATCACCAGTTGCAGTTAAATCCCTCAGAAAAAAAACCCCCATGTTATATCGTGCCTACATTGTCTGTATTCCTTCCTACTACTTTAAATACCTGAAGAGAATTTTTAGTAGTAAGTATTTTTGTAACAGAGCCACCTGTCCTGTGTTGTTTTCTAAGAAATCACACAAATAAATAACAATAAGTGTTCATTTCACTCTGGTTTTGCTAATTATTCTTGCAGCCAAAATTAAAATGTTTTCCTTCAGCTTGGTTTAGTGGATGTTAGGTAGCAGAAAACACTAAAGTAATTATCAAAATCAAATATCAAATTACCCCTAGATGAATCCAAAAGGAAGCATGAGGTAGGTAACACAGAATGGGAGTTTACAGGTGGGATGAATCTATAGATAGGTGTGATTTAAAACCTGGCTCAGGGCAAAGATTAGCCACAAGAGCCTTGTAACCTGTCTGAAATGAGTCTCAGGTCTGAGGTGACAGCATTGCCCAAGGCAGGCACAACAGGAGGAGGCTCAGCTCTACATTTTGCCTGGTCTGTGACGACAGCATTGAACCAATCCATGGATTTATGCCCTGATCATATTAATCACATGAAAGATTTCTGGCTGAGGATCCAGTTAAACTGCCTCAGATGGATTTTACTGTGCTTTGGACCAGCTGAAAGACTGAGCAATGGGAAGGAAAGGGGCAAGGCAGGAGTTTTCCCTCTGTTTATTTGCTTTGTTCCTTCCAGGAGGTTATCCACAGGCAATTATCCCTCCACATTCCCATTTCTTTCACTGCCTTGAACGCCAGGCAGGCTGGGAAGCTGCTGTGGTGAGATTTCTGCAAAGCACTGGCTGAACTCTCTGGCTCCTGGAGGCCCTGACTGCCATCAGCCAGCTCAGCAGGGCTGCAGCCAAGGAGGAAAGAGGGGGGTAACGTGCAGCTTCTGCTCTGTGCTGCTGTGAATACCCCACTCCACCCCAGCACACCAAAGCAATGCAGGATTCCAGGGATGCTCAGACATCCTTTCCTACATGTAAAAATTACTAGAACCTGGATCTGGATCTGATTTCAGTTAATGGGCAAAGGAAAACTTGGGGCATAATCTCTTTTCTGGTTGATTTGAGGTATTTCCGGACAACAATCTGGGCTTTTCCAAACCGAATCCCAAGGGCTAATCCCAAGGGCCTGTCTCTTAGGGCAGTTTTCTTAATTCCATGGTTTCCAAAGTGGGAATTTGCTCTCAGTCCTACTTGTTTCTCGGTTTTGTACTACAGCTTTTTCAGAACCCAGAATTCAGATGTGGAATCTGTCTTGAAGGTAGTTTGGGTTCAACACTCCTCTCAGTTTTGCCCTGGCAGTCAAAATGCCAGACCAATAGAGATGGAAAAAAGGCTTTTTTTCAGGATGCTGCTTTGATGTCCTCCTGCCTGCCTTCCAGTGACATCCTAGGGACAGTGTATGGATGGGGCATCTGCTTGTCTCCCTGGTGTCCCCAGCTTTCAGCAGCCCCTCAGCTCAGCACATGGGCTTTCTCCCATTCTTGGTTCCCATGCTGAGATATCAAAGATTGGGATCTGCAGTTTGTGCCTTTCTGGGAAGGGCCATCAAATTCAGCCTGACTCACTGCATAGAATCCATGGAAAGGAGCAGTACAAAGACTCTGAACTTGGACAGAGATCACAGGACACATCTGTGGAGATGGTTTATGTGCCCTTTAACAGGGCAGTTGAATCCTCTACAAATAAACAGGCCTCCTATTTTTTTTTATTATTTTTTTTTTAGTGGTTCTTTAACCCTCATCATGCATTAAGAAATTGTTTAAAAAGTTTTACTCTCATTTTTCTTCCATATTAGTATGTAGACAGGCTTCTCCTGTCTACACACTAATACTGGTAGAATTAAGCAAACAAGATCAGACTAGATGCTGATGGAACACACATGGAAACCTCAAGAGCCCTGAATTTACTGACTATCCAAAGCAGGTGAACATTTTTGAAGTACTAAGTATAAATGAAACTCTGCTGAATTACCAAGCTCTGTTGAAAGAAACAAATCTGCACCAGCCTGGTTAGATATATTATGTATAATAACATCAATAGTGGCTAATTTGGGGAATGGGAAAAAAAAAAAAAGGCATAAGGACTAGCCCTGGGTTCCTTCTGCCTGTCAGAAGGCAGCAAAAACCAGTATCCATTTAATGCTTAACATTGCATGTGATCTCTGGGTGCAGTGATGCCAAGGTAAGTTCCCAGCCCTTTGCTCCAGAAACACAAATGCTGTTCAGAGGAGCTGGAAGAGCCACTAAGCTGCAAATAATGGACTGACAGTTCACCAAAATTAGGCTTTGGAACAAAGACACCATTCAATAAATAAGTTTACTGGAAACTCAAGCCAGCCAGATATATTTCTGTCTATATTCCACATTTTGGTGGGGTTTTTCAGCTTTTTACAGGAAAGTTAATTATTTGCTAATTATTTGCCCCAATGGAGTAGGTGTCCTTCTAAACTACTGCCACTGACCCCAAGAGAACTAAGAGCAGTAGCAGGCTGGAGTAGCTGCACAGACTCTACTAAGATGAGTAAAATTCTTCAGCTCAAACCTGTTTACAAGATTTAATTGACCCACTGCCAGAAACTCTCCAGGAAATTAGATTTTCATTGTACTTGCAGAAACATGTGATTGAGACCTACACACTAACGTCTGGGTAACATTTATCATCCTACATTAAATCCTGACCCTCTAAAAACACTAGGTTTAGTGGGTTACTTTCTCGTGCTAATGTTGCTGATTCTGGGGTTTATCTCGAGCATGACTGAAATGCCAAAGGCACCCACGGAGCCAAACCGTCCCTTCTGACAGCCCAGACCCTTTGCCGGGGGCAGAAGTGGGCTCGGGGGCTCGTAGACTGACACCAACAGACCTCCATCTACTCTGTATAGTTACGGCAACGTTTTTATTCCCCATTAAACTTTTAAGTGCAGCTTTTATTGTCCATGAGGGAGCTCTCCGGGCGCTGCTTCGCCCCGAGCAGCTCTCCCCGCTGCCCCTTGTCGCTTCCCCTCGCTCCCCCCGTTCTCCTGCCAGGAGCAGGACTTTTCGGGACAAGCTTTCCGCGCTGGCGGGGGCGGGCGGGGGGGAAATGAGCTGGCCCAGCACCCTGTCAAGCTG
>JANHGL010016524.1:3134-14979 GCA_024611195.1 Ceyx melanurus
GCTGCCAGTGCCCACTGCTGCCTCATGGCCAGCTTCTCAGCCACCAACACCCCCAAGTCCTTTTCTGCAGAGCTGCTCTCCAGCCCTTCATCCCCCAGCCTGTAATCTTCGGCATTGATCCTGTGGGAGCCTGAATGTGAGCAGAGGAGTTGAATATTAATGAAACTGGAGACACCAGGTGCTCTGCAGAGCCCAAGAGCTGGCTTCACTGCCAGACAGGCCTGACTGGCACCAGTGGTAGATGGCTTTTGTTCCCCTCTAGCATTAAGACAAGCTACAGTAACATTAAATCTGCCATTGATCTGAATATTGCTAAGTTCAATGCCTAAGCTGTTGGTGGGTCTTGAAGAGTCTTACTGACAGGAGAAACTGGTATAAACCAGTCTTGTTAGGGTGAGTATATGCACGTTTATACAAATAAACTGCATTGCTGTAAGAGTGAGGCTACCAAAACTGCTCTGACACCAACTCACGAGCAGGTACCCAATAATGTTCTGCAGAAACAAGGCACATCTCATCAGCTAAAATGGTTTTACAGTCCAAAAATGGAGTACAAGACCAGTATGAGTTCCTGCTCCTCAATTCATTGGCAGATATGAAGTCACATCCTAACAACCAGTGAGTCGAGAAGTAAAGTGCCACTAAGCTCAGAGACTTCCACAAGTGAGCTGTCCACAATATTCTGATGGAAAACAGAACTGGCCTCTACACTTCCTTTCTTTTTCCAAAAGATGGTTTTATTCTAAGAGATAAAAAGTTAAAAATTAAACTGCAGCCAGCATGAGATCTCCCAGCATCAATTAGTCCTGTGGTGGCACCAAAGGAAAAAAAAACCAACCAAAAACAAAAAGTTAGTGTAGAATTAAATGAACCTTGTTTATGAAAGATTCTTCTTTTCAAAGCCTTATAATAAAATAAGGTTTTCCAGTTGCATTTTAAGTAGCTTCTACTAGATCTGTGGTTAGGATCTTTCTGTGATGCTTTAGATCGAGACTCTCCACCCAAAACTTTCCCCTCAAAATAAATAAAAATGTCTTGTACTTTGCAGAATGAACACCAAACATTTTCAAAATGGAGGTTACATGTTGATAAATGTATGCAAGTCAAATTATGCACTTACTTGGCTGAAGTTTTTCTTAACACTTTTTTAATAGAATGGAAATATTCAGACAATGATTAACCAGGAAGATCATGGAATAAGAATTAATGCTATTAGTCTAAATCACTTATTACAGTGGAGGAATACCTGGCTTAAAATTAGAGGATGAACTACACTTTTACCTTGTCATTGAAAAGAATAAATAGAAAATAACAGTACTATGTATCAGAAGGCAGAATGGTCCACAGCTCCCCTGCCTGTTAGCTTGTTTTGTTCATGATGCATGTTCTTGAGGTAAGATGAGTTTATTTGTGATATTTTAAAATAACTTCATACTTTCTCTGAGTATGAGTATGGTGGGTGCAAAGCAGGAAAAAAATGAGCTTAAAGACCTATTCTGTGCTGCCAGGCATGAGACTTTGCAAGAGACACCAGACTTAGGAATGTCAGATACCTGTCTAAATAGTTGACAACTACAAAGAAGTGAGGGCAAAAGTCATCCCCAACTAGGCTATATTTAAAACTGCTAACTTGAGCAGGCTTCTTGTTGTAGCAAATGTGTCTAAGATTAATCTTTAAAACTCTGCTGTCTGTTTCCAAATTCAGCCACCAGCTCCTAACCTTTTTTAATTATTTACTGACCCAGGTACTGCACAAAACTAGCTATAGGGAAAGTTACAATTTACTGATGAAAACAAAATATCCTATATTGCACTTTAGCAAAGCTAATTTTGAAACCATCTGCTCTCACAAAACTACTATCTGGCTTCATGCATTGGAAAGAATGAGTCTCATTTATGATCTGAGCTTTTTTGCTCAGAGACTTATCAAGAGCTAGATTAGCTGTGGCCGTAACATTAAATTCTAGTCAATGCATAGGCAGATGGAACATGAGCACTATCCAAAGGGTCTGGTGGTTGTGTGCCAAAAGACTGAGTGGGCAATGAGCTTAGGGGCCAAATTCTTCACTGCCTGAGTATGCCCTGCATAGTCAAAGTTGGTGAGAGCAGCTCACCTACATTGCATGGCAGAGTGGTTACCAATGAAACAAATATATATTTCTGCAGATAAATCTTTCTTGTGCTCTTTACAATTATTGCTTGGTGACCTTATGCATTTTTTAAAAAAAATATTATTATTATTTTTTTAATATAAGCCTGCAAAACTGTGGGATATAGAGAAAGCAGATATTGGATGAAATCCTGGTTCCACTAAATTCATTGGGAAAATTCCTATTGACTTCCACAGGGTCAGCTTCCATCAGTACAGTCCCTTGTGTATTTTTTCTCGGTGATACCCAAATAAAATGTGTTTTGCTTATAAAATTATTTTTAAGCTGCTAGCTCTTTCAGCTCAGCATGGTAGCTGAAATACAAACTGTGCTCTTCTCTGCATCTCCTATTGTTATTGCCTGTCATAAAGACTCCACAATTAGGATTTAGCTGGCAATTTTGTTGCTGATGTATGAGGCAGATGAAGATCCAGATTGTTCTTCCAAAAGTGTTTTAGCTGTGTGTTGCCAATACAATAGCTTTTTGTGGTGGTGTCTGAATAGTAAGTACATATGTAGCTCCATCCACACTCCCAGATTGGAAGCCAAATAAAATCAGTGGGATGGGCTCTCACCTAGTAGAAAATGAATATACGTCACAATGTTGTTAACATTTAATTTCTAGAATCCTGTAGATGGATTTAGCAGAGCAGCTGTTCCAGTGTACCTGATCCCTGCAGGAGTACTGTCAATTATTTCTGTGACAATAGAACCAAGTATTTGATAGTTGACACCAATACCTGAAAACACACACAGGAAGAAGTTGATAGCTTAAAATATCATTTTAAACAAATGTGACTTTCAAACAAATGTGACTTTAAAGAACTCAAAGTAGAAAACAAATATTCATGGAAATGAGAATTCTTGCAATACCACAGTAATCTATTGAGAGGCAAATTACTGAAGAGTGAGAAATGGAAGATGATAAAGGATGAGTTGGGAACAACATAGAGTGTTCAGAGTATGAAGAGGAACTATTTTTCTACAGATTGATCAGTGGATCAGGAAATGACTTCCACCTGATTTAGGAATTTAAGCCAGGCAATTTCTTTATACATGGAAAACATTAGTTTTCAAGCTGTATGCAGGACAGACAAACTAGTTGGTTTACACCTTAATCTCTATAGTCTCTGAAGACAAACAATACAATAACCCATGGAGAGTGTCAGAAACCTTACATTCCTTTCTGTGAGAAGTAACTCTAAATTGGATTTCTATCCTGTTGGAATGAAGACAAGTTAAGATGTTTCCTTTTACCACAGAATGTCAACATAAAATTAATTGTTGCTATTTTATATAGAATAATTTCACATCAATCCACAAAAAAAAATGGAAAAAATGCAAATCTATCACATTTTTTTATAATTAAAAATATTCAAACTGACTCATTCACATGTATTTTGTATTTTCTCGAAAGAATGGTTCTCTTAAAATTGTCTGACCTTGTCTATTTATGGTTATTGTTTGTTCTCTTATTATTATTTTTTTTTAATTACTGGTCAAATAATTTCAAATTGTGGCTTATGCTTATGGTAACACAAAGGATTAAAGCCAGTGACATCTATTAAAATAGCCTGTGTCAGAGATTATAATCTATCTACCTCATCCTGAGCCTTTTTCCCATGATCTCTTTGAATTGATTTAATTTGAAAATGGTTTTCTGCAGTTAAAATACAATGGATAATAGCTGGTTGTTATGGAAACTGAATAACAAAAAATAACTTCAGCCCTTTTTCTCAAGCTACTAATTGTTTTGTTTATTTAAATTATGAAAACTGTATGTCTACAAACACATTAAAGTTTCTCAAGAATATAGAGCACACTCTCTGCCCAAGAGCAAAGATTTATTAAAAAAAAACCAACCCAACTGTAATTAATGTTTATTTTCTCATACTATTGTAAACGGAGAGTAAAAAAAACCCAAAAAACAACAAAACCAAAAAAGCACTCATGTATTTCCAATAAAAAAGGAAACACTGGTTTAGTAGCTCTTCAGTTCATTGTAGGCCTTTGTCCTGCTTGAAACATGAGTGGAAGTCTGGGACATGGCCTGTCCTCAAGAGCCAGGGTGGTTATCATGAACCATCTCACAAAGGAGCCTTGAAGTTAGGGACCTTCCTTGTAAAGTTGTGATGCCCTGTTTATCAGTACTAAATAGATATCGATCTTGCCATGCTAAAGAGATTTCAGAAAGGTTTTGATTAGATTCTAAACAAGAAAGAACATTTTTTAGTTGACATATTTAAATTATTTGAAAGCTCAAGCAGGGCAATTATTCTCTGAAAATACAAATATTCCTTCTAAATCAGTAATTGGAAAGAGGAATTTAAAATATTTTGAAGCAATGCTAAAAAGAGCTACAATAAAGAAAAGACAGTGTCCTGTAAACAACATAGAGGGTTTTTTTTCCTATATTCTTCAAATTCCATATCTTGGTTTGTAACCTATATCTACAGTGAGGTTAATCATAAATTAGTTATGAATGACAAGAAAATCTTCCAGGGGTGATGGTTTTCCCTGAGGTACTATAGCTCTGAGACATAGCTGATGAATAAAAAGCTGCATGTGATATGGTAGGAGTAGGTAAATTTAAAAACTATAATTATTCTGTAGTTAAATATGGTTGCATGAGGCTTTTACTTGTATCCATCCCCACAGGTTAGATTCTTGGGTGCTAATTCATTGGTTCAGCTCCACCAGATTTAAAATAGATTAATGCACTCAATGCTTAATATTAAGTCAAAATCTGTAAATGGCAGAAATTAATCTGTTAGATCTATGTTGAGTTGCATTTGACCATATATAGAAATCAATTAATATATTCTTATTTGTATAATTTTTTTTTCTTCTAATTCACAAATAGAATGAAAGAGTAAGCAGAGTTATATGCTGTTATTTCTAGAGTGCTATTGAAGAGAGATGAGGTACCATGTCCAGTGGGAAAAGGTATTTTCTGTTTATTGTATTTAAACAATCTTTTTTTTTTTTCTCCAAAACATTTATTTTATAAAAGCATCTATTTTCTGAACTGTCACGATTTTTAATGTAGGCATCTTGCAGGCATGATATAATGTGCATTATATTATAGTTTACTTCATCTCTTAAATAACTTCAAAATATTTTTTAAAAATTAGATGTACATTTAACATTTACTTTTCAGAAGGAAAATACTGGTTTGGGTGCATTTAATTTAGATTAAAAGTTAATTTTTGAGAAAAATATAGTCAAAATATAGTAAAAATATAGTCAAAAATATATAGTCAATAGATGGAAAGTGTAATTTGTGACTTCTGCAAGCATGGTTTAAATTGAGAGGTGGTGGGGAAGATCATGCTTTCATGAGAGGCAGTCTTTTCAGGCCCAGAGAATCAAGAAGTGGAAAAAGCAAATGGATATGAAGTCTCCTAGAGGTGGCTGAGATGACCTAAGGCATTGTTCTTCCTCCTCTACCTAAGGTCTGATGAAGGCTCTCTCTTTGGTGCAGTCCCAGCTCTGACAGAAAATGTCATCCCTATTAAGGTACCTGCTCCATTCCATCAGAGGCTCACAGATGCATTTTAAGGAAGGCCTTACAGTCTATGAAGGTTTTCAAAATAGACATTTCTTACACTACTATTGTTTTATTTTAAGATGCTTGGACTTTCTGTCTGCATACACATAGAAAAAAAAACAATAAATCAACAAACCCAGCCTTAAAAAAAATTATGCAGCAACAAGCAGTTGATAAAGTAATTTTGTGTAATTATCACATGGAGATATAACACACAATGTCAAAAAATGTATCAGGAATGTACGTTGGGGAATGAGCTTTGAATCAGAAACCAAAACTGGCTCTGTGCTTACCTTTTCAAGATGGAAAGTGTCAAGCAGAAGTGAAAATACTATTGCAATATCACTGTTAGAAATTATGACAAAATCAGTCTTTTCTATTAACTAGTTGTCTCTCTTCTGTTAGTTGGGAAGTTGTGGGTTTGTAGGGTTTTTTTTGGTTTTGTTTTGTTTTTTTTCTGATTGCTCAACTACAGTAATTGCTGCCAGATGGATGCAATTTTAAGATCATTATTTGTAATCCTTCCTGCGCCCTCAGTATTTTATCCTAAAACAATTGCAGTTACAACATTCCTCAGCAGATTTTTTGCTGGATACATTATTTTCTTGCTCACCCAGGTTAAAATGCTACGAAATTAATCATTGTACAATTTAGCTAAGGAATGCAGGTTTGTTGATATGCTGTTATTTTTAGCATTGAATTAGGAGCCAGAGAGCTAATTAGCAGTACAGTATGATAGCATATATCATTAAGACTCATGCAAACCTAAGTGCACTATCTTGTTCTTCCACATGCAGGTGGTAATTAACTGTGTAAGCAGAGCTTTCCTGGCATGAAGAGTGGCAGCATCTAAGTGAGGAGAGGTTTTGATGACAGGTCTTAATTTCTTTGTTAGAAATGAGCTGACTGAAACATATGGGAACCACAAGCACCAAGGGCAACCAACAGTCCAGAGAACTTGAGCTGTGTCTTTAGGGATAGTTGTTGCAGATACACTTGTTCTTCAAAGACATAAGTCCAGAATTCTAATATAATATTACATCTATAGCATATATTCCTATAAAGCCCAGATGTGACTTTATTAGGTGAAAAAAAAAAGACAGGGTGCCTTTGGCCTCCTCCTTCTCTGGAAGGAGAAGGCATGAATACCCCAATCTCTGCATGAATGCCCCAATCCCATGACAGTGATGTGACTGGATGACCTTCCCAGCCAGTCAGCAGATGTACCAACTGCTTCTAAACTCTTGATGATATACAGAAATTATTGACCAAAAAATAGTCTTCGTTTTATAGATGTCTGTAGACATTTGTAGAGTTTTATTCTAGCAATATATCACGTATTGTTTCATCTGTAACAATGATTGATCAACTAATAGCCATTACAAAGCTATACCAAATTCAACTTACATGTCATTCAGCAGAAAGTTTTCTACCAACTAGACAAAGTATTGGAACAGAATATAGATCTTTAATAAAACCATATGTTACAGAAACTAACAATTTGCTCTGTGCAGTCCAAGAAACCCATAATTTCCAGGCATGTTGACAAATTACTTTTTCAACTCTATGCCCTCTGAGCTTACCATTTTGAACTCCTTTTCTCACTTTCTCCATACAGTGTGTTTCTTATAAAAATGATCATTACAGTTTGGCAGAGAAAAGGGGTTGATAGAGGTATGTGAAGCTGAGGGAAAACCTTATTGTTAACCATTAATTCCTATTTTTGCCTAACACTGAAAAAAATAGGAATAATTAAAACTTAGTTCCCAAATACTTCCATTTTTATTTTGAGGTTTTTATATTTTTCTGTACTCTACCTTGGGCACAGAAGGTTAACAATTGATTTGCAAAAGTATAATGCAACAAAACAATACCTAGCTCCAAATCTCCTCAAATAATCCAGATGCCCCATGCTGAAGGACTTTGCTAGACACAATGCCTCTCATCAGTGGAAAAAAATTACTCAGTGGGAGATAGATTCTGATCTAATTAGAAGAGCTGGCAAAGGGGAAATAACAATGCTTCTTATTCATTTGCAAAACTACCCTAACAGGCTTCAGGTTAGGGTTTTTAACAGGCTTCATCCCAGCTTTACCTCGTTCAGGATTCATTTAAGGAATATGGAAGGTAACAGCTGGAGCCTGGGCTCTTTTTCTGCATTGTATCTGATACCAAAAATGGGAGCAGATACCAGTCCTGAGGTTCTCAAGTACTACTGTCTGGGTTGGCACTACTCCTAGTTACTACAGCAGCATAAATCCCTATCATGCATGAATTATGTAGTTTGTCAGGTCACTTAACATGTTCAAGTTTGTTCTTGACCTCATTCAGTCCATGCTTCCATTAGGCAAATATTAGCTTTGTGAGTCTACATGATGGAGGCTGTAATGACTTTGATTCAGCAAAGCCCTTTAGTGCATATTTAGCTGTCCATGTGTTAGGTTCATCCTCATCCAGGAGAGAGTTATTCATAAGGAGAATTTTGAACACACACTTCAGTGCTGTACCATATGAGGGCTGATATTATTAAGACATCTTCTAACCTTTATTACTTTAATTCACTGCAGGAGTCTAAAAATGACAGCAGATCTATAATGTACCAAAGTTCTAGTTAGACACTCATTTCATGACATTTTAGGTTTGAGAATGCTTTATTACAGCCTGTACTGTAAGAAAATACTTTGCATTCAGAGTGAAAGGGTTTAATTGAATCTCAATTTAATGGACTTCTGTGGAATATGAAACTTACCCCACAAAGTGAAGGCCAAGACTGAAAGATGGCAGAATGTCAGAGAGGTCATGTAAGTCATGCAATTCAAAGAGCACTTTAATTTACTACCCTGCAGAGACTCTTTATACATTCTGTTTATATATCTAGACAGTAATGATGTTATCTTACTTTTTCTTTGTTTTGAACATCCAAGGTTAATGGATTAAAATAAACAACAACAACAACAAAAAAAGTCAAGATTTTTTCCAAGGGATTGCATTAAATGAATTATTTGGAATTAAGATTTGTGTTCTTTTTATTTCAGATCTATATGCTTAGTCTTCATCCCGACCAACAAAGTAAATTGGTGGAGACTTCTTGCAAGCAGAAACAACATAAATGTAATTTATAAGCTGCTCAGTTTATTGCAGAAGACAAGATAAGAATGAGATACATTCAGAAGATGTCAGTGAGAGCCTTGTGGCATAGCTGGTGCTATGCACTGTCTCTGGGAATTTCTGTATGTTGACACCTAGTGTGGTCTTCATTAGATCAATAGCTTCAAGACTGTAAGTAGGCTTCCGAAAAAAGCTCACTTTAATATATTTATATAATATAATATACTTCATATTTATATATAATATACTTCATATATTAATGATTACTGAGTAGAGTATAAGAAAGCACTGTATAGCAATGACTTTTTTTAATTTGTAGAGCTGTTTTAAGCATACTACATACCTCTATAACACCTCTCCATAGTTTCACAACTTCAGGAATGGAACTATGATATAGACTATAGAGCTATGAAATAACTTCTCTAGTGGTTCAAAAGAAATTTGCGTTGACTTTATTTATGTACTACTGCAGATCATCTTCTAGACAATCATCTAGATGAAGATCCTAAACAGAGCCATTCTTTCTAACTTAGATCCAGATATTGAGTGAAAATCCCCCTCTGCTGTCCTGCATTTTTCAGAGCATCCTCTACTACTAAGAAATCTTAAAAGATGCCAAGATGTGTATTGTAATATGTACATCAGACAGAAAGAACCTGGAGAATTCAACAAGAATTAATTCCTTCAGTATAAGACCCTTTTCCTGCCTCAGTTTCTCATAAACAAGATACATAACAGCTTAAATCATCAGGTTGCTGTGGGGAGAAGTTTAATTGGTCAGCCATAAGTCAGGTGAAACAGGAATATAATAGATCAACATGGATCTTTGCTCCTGCTGATGAACAGGTTAGAGTGCACAAAGGCAGTCTCGGACATCAATTTTTAATTTACAGCCCCCTGGCATCAATATGAAGTTCTCAGCAAGGTTTTTATGAATTTTCCATCCCACACTACTTCTTTTCCCTTCTTGTGGAAAGAATGGCATTATCTGACCCTTCTTTTCTCAAAATAATCATGTGTAAGTGATTAGGTTTGTAGCAATCCCATGCATACCTGCAAGGATAGGAAAGACAAGACCCTACATTATTTCCCAAACACTCCCACTTGTGATTCCCTTCATGCCCTACTGAACTGTCCCATCTTTTCTCTCCCAGCACCAGTCCATCAAAATCACTACTGATTCCTCCTAAACTCCTTTACCTCTGTGAGCACTGCACATACTTCCCATACCTGCCAGTCCAGGTCAATCCCTCTCTGGTCTCCTCTTAACAAGTTATGCTGTTATGATCAAAAAATTTGTATTTCTTATCCCCAAAATATGGAAAAAAGTGGGTAGAAAAACGTAATGATTGCCTGCATTGTCAAGAAGACTAGAATTGTCTTTTTTTTTTTTCCTTCCTCATAGAAACAAACACAATTAAAATGTCCTTCCATTAAAATGACCCTTCCCTCTGACTTTTAGCATAAAATAACACCCCAGCTCAGAATGATAAGTTCCTGGCCTCTAGTCTTGTCAGACCCCAGATGTCTTTTCTTCTGACCCCAAACTCCAAGATTTTCTTCTCCATGGTAGGGAGAACTTTTCCTTCATTCTTATTTAATATTCATTGAATATGAATCCCATTGAATGGACATTCCATGTCATGATCATTTTTCCATACATCTAGATATTACTCAGAAGGTTACATTCCTAGACAGATACCACCTCCAGAAAAACCTCCTTTAACAGCTTACATTTCTTCCTTCTACTAAGCAAGGAGAGGTGAGACTATGCTGAGAGACCATCACTGGCCCAAACCACTCTGGAAAGTGTATACATTAGAACTTTCTTTTGTCTCTAGTAAAGATGTCGTCCATTCTGTGGAAAAAGGTAAATATTTTAATGTTTGTCTGATAAATACATAATTACTTCACACACAAAATGTTTGACCATACAGTTCAAAATAGTTCCTAGAGCAACCATTTCTCTAGATTTCCAAGTAGGTGACATCTTCTTTCAGTGAGCCAGAGGTGATGGGTCTACAAAACTCACCCTCTGGGTTACCGAATGTCATTTAATCAGATTTATATACCCCAGCTCTCTAGGACAGACTGTTTACCATGGCCCTACTGTACCAAGAAATACACAGGAATTGTTCTACAAGTATTGAATTCATATTAGTAACAGAGGAGTGGCAGTTTTAATTAGGCATGTCAGTGCTGTGTATTATATTCGTGAACAGAGCTGCTGAGTGAACTCGTCCCTGCAGATGTGACCAAGGTGATGTGACAGGGAATTATCTGCTGAACAGACAGGGAATCACAGTTCCTGGGAAAATACAGTTTTGTCTGATGATTGTCCTTTCTTGCAGTTTCCACAGAAACCATATGAATGTAGAAAGAATGTTTATTTAGCAGGAAGTTGGTGTTGGATGAAAGAATTTTCTTGGTTCAGCTACAGACTTTATTGCAATGTTAGGCAAGTGACTTTAAAGATCCTGTGACTCATATCCTTGTATGTAACATGGGGGTAAATTCACATGCACTGTTAACAATCTTTTGATGAGTGTGAGACATAGAATTTGTACACAGATTTCTGATCTCTTCTGCCATATAATCAAGCTAATAAAAGGTGCCTTCAGGGGAACAGACTTTCTCACATTGTAGACAGAAGGAGGTACTTAAGAATGAACACAAGAAAAAGTAATTTGTACCCACTTTGAACTTGGCTGTAAAGAGTCCATCCAATTTTCACTATTCAACCCAAAGTTGGGTATATATTAAATTTCCCACTTAACATCGTTGACCTCCACAAATACTCCAACTTCTCTTGAATGAAAATATGTGCCAGGTAGTTTTAGAGTATGTCATCAGATTCTTTGTTTAAGTCCTTAACTTCAGCAAGGCTTTTGATACTGTCTCCCATGGCATCCTGACAGCCAAACTTAAGAAGTGTGGATTGGGTGATTGTGCAGTGAGGTGGACTGGGAACTGGCTGAAGGACAGAGCCCAGAGAGTTGTGGTCAGTGGAGCAGAGTCTGGCTGGAGGCCTGTGACT
>JANHGL010016525.1:0-32270 GCA_024611195.1 Ceyx melanurus
AGCACAGCTGCTCTGGGAGGCAGCTATAGAGAAAGGAGGAGCTGAAGAAGCAAATGTTTTCAACAGCACCTGCATTATACTAGACATATATTAGCACATCTAAACATTATTCAGTTGTCTAGTGCCTATACTGTTAGCTATCAGCCTCTCACGCATTATCTTTTGCTTTATTGCCAAAACAATCCATTGATTTATCCCATTAGGCATAATTTCCACATCAATTCCTCCAGCAAATATAACAATATACACAGCGTTTACCTGGTGTAAAGGAAATATATCCCCTAAATGGATGAACTCTATCCATATAATTATTTCTGATGTTTATTATTACAGTACACTCCTAGTACTTAAGAACAACTTGGCAAGAGAAAATATTTTCAAATTATAGAATGAAGCACAGATTATAAAGTTAGTATGATAATTTATAAAGCTACAGTTCTTAAATATTGAAATGCTGATTTGACAAGAGCTGAACTAGATGAACACAGTAAGGCAGAAATATAAGTTTTTAAAAAAGCTGACTCTCAGAACGGGGAACACTGAGAGATGCTCTCATGAGAGTTTCCAGCTATGTGACATTGAAATTTGGTTTGACACAATAAAACACATGTATATTTGGAATCCCATTACCCATACATTCCCTACAACACACACAAACAAAACTACAAATAAACAAACCCCCAAACCAAAACAACCTAAACAAAACACCTATCAATTTAAAATACCTAGGATTCAAATATCAAGTACATGCAGTCATCAATGAGAATACAGATATGCTACTCTATATTAGCATTCAGGAAGGTTAGAATCCATCTAGATGGAGTAACCATCTCTAGCTGGAGTTGCCAGCACACTATAGTGTGTAGGAAGAGCCCTTGGATGAATAAAATGATGACTACACCTGGAAACATTTTATATAGGTTGGTGAAAAATTGCTACAGGCACATCTTATGTTTTCTGTCTATTGTACCATAGATTTCAGTCAATAAAATTAACTGAATTAATTATGGAGCAATTATCTAGTGCTTCATTAAAGCCTTTTCACATCATTTTTTCCTGTTCCACATAGACCAAACATTTTAATATTTGTTCACAGTAAGCCACATTTTAAAGCTTTTCCTCATGCTGTGTGATAAGCAGAAATGAGCTGGCCTCTCTAGAACTAATTTCTAGCAAATTCAAGTTACTGTAAGAAGTGTTATCTCTAGCATGCCTATTTTTGCTCCTTAATGAGCTACATATAGGTTTCTTAATTCAAACAGAAAGGAAATAAGAAGGTGAAAGAAAAGGAAATAAGATGAGAAAAGTCAATGAAATGCTGAAAAGTTTGGTTTAGGAACATGACTTTAAAGACATAGATCCTCTGGAGTGATATTTCAGATGGTGGAGATAGATTATTCATGACAGATCTGGAACAGGTGTATTACTGCAGTAGGCATATTATCTTTCATAACTGTTAGAAAGTCATCCTGCTGCCCAGTTTAATGAGTAGAAATATACTCAAAATATTAAGCGGAAAGGCTGAACTTGACTCAGCTTCCTTTCACTCCTGAATACAGAAGACATCCCCCAGGGTTCAGTATGGCTTCAGAGTGAGGATACTGAGTTGAAAAAGGAAATTTGGAGTTCCAGGATCAGCCATTCAGTAGAAATAAAACTGCTCCGCACCAGATTACTTACTGATACTAAATGCCTTCATTTGGGTGAGTGCCCAGGCTGAGAGCTTGGGCTGTTTTTTAGATATTCTCTGGTTTTGCTGCTTCAGTTATCACCCAGAGTTGAAACGGGTGCTCAGCTCCTTGGAAAATTAAGACTGCAAAGTATCAACTGCCAGGAATTGATCAGGCCAAATTAATCTGCACTTGTGAAAAAGAGCCCATTGATTTTTCTTGATGTGATTAACTTTTGGTCTTTGTTGGAGAAGAAAAAAAGTAACTTTTCATTTAGTCTATATAAATATAGAGAGTTTCTGGATTTATCAGTAAGGGCTGTTGGCCATGCTTAAAGTTCACTAGGTTTGCCTAGTTAATTTTAGGAAGCTTTCCAATAAACAAAGAAGCTTACAGAATAAACAGAAAATAAACTATTTATAGAAAGTCTCCACAGAAGACTGCATTGTGCCATTTAGGTACTGATAAGCATTGATAAGATTCCATCTCAGTCTTCCCTTTTTCAGGCCAGACTCAGGTCTCTCCGTCTTTCCTCAAAAAAGAGATGCGTCAGTCTCCTAATCAAATTTGTTACCTTCGGTTGGACTCTTCCCAGTAGTTTGTCTCTCTCCTAAATCAGAGAGCTTTTTTTCTCAATATGTTTCCTAGTTAACATTTTATTCCTTCCTACCTAATTTTTGAATTCTGCAGAGGTCCTTTCATAATAACATATAACACTACTACCTATCATCTCACTACTGTCTTTGATAACTGTAGGCTTGAAACCTACACTGGCTATTGAGGTGGCAGAAAAATCTTTATTTTAGGAATTTTGTGAATGTTATACACTTTAGGAACACTCAAGGTCTCTGAGCTCTGCCATCAAACCTTGCTAAAACCATTAAGAGTTTGGAGATGACTGCCAAGGACACACAGAAGTGGGATCCTGAACAAAGGCACTGAGCTGGGATCAGTGGGCGAGGCTGAGGCAACTTCCCCCAGCAGGACTTGACCCTCAGTTTCCACCAAAGATGACAAGAGCAGGGCTGATTATAGAAATCAGGCTAAGCTATGGCCAGGACATGGAGTTGGGAGTATCAGAGTGAGGTCCTGTAGGGCTGGGAGCAGACACCAGGGTAGAGCTTGAGCCTCCACACAGCTCCCAAGCTCAGAGTCAGACACTCCAGGCAGCATTTCTTGCAACTCTTCCTCCTTCTCTATTTCACATGGCTAAATTGATTATAGTAATCTAGTGGTGTTAGACACAAGGAATATATATACTTTATGAAAGTATCTATGTTTTTATTCATCAGAAAAAATGCTGATAATGTAAAAAATAAATAAAATAAAACTGTCTTTAAACAGATTCCTTTTCAAACATAAATCCTGTTCCACTGCCAAGAGCTGCACCTAGATTCTGTTTAAAGAAAGGTGATAGAAACACATCTACAATATTACTGTGAAAATGTGGGATCTCCACATAACTGATACAGAAGTGGATGAAAAACTGCACTCTGTGCTTGTTATTTACTTTTATTTCGGCATGCATTGGTATTACATTTCAACTTTACCATAAAGCACTCAGTTCTTCCAATATTAAGATCCATCTCTCTCATCTGCTGTGGAAATGTCTCCATTCAAAACTTTGGGCATGTCTGACAAGCTGTTAGAATGCTGAAATGCTTGCATTTATGCACTGACATACTTTTTGAGGAACAAATGTTGCAGTCTACCTTCATCCTTAATCTGTTGTGCTAATCAAGGATTTTTTTTTATTTTTTTTTTTCTGGGACTAATTTTATGAGACTAAAAGCAACTTGTCCGTAGAATTTTATTGGTAAGGAGAAGATATATATTTGACTTGTTTTGTAATGAAGGTGAGTCAGGGTAAAATCTACAGTATAGTTACAGAAAGATAGCTCTGTATGGCTTATATTCTTGGGCTAGGTCAGAACTTTCTAAAATTCTTTTCTCCTCCTTCTGTGTCTGCATGAAAACAAACTATTTCCTATACTGACCCTAAGCTGGATTTGGGAAAAAGTAGGAAAGTTCCCAAGTAATCCTAAAAGTCTTTAATTTAAAGCTTTTAACTCCTGTCACTCATTCCACAGGTCACCAACAGATGATACTTTATCTCAGAAGTTTGAAGAGCACGCATGGGAATCTGAGTCACCCTCTTACAATGGATCTGGAAAGATATTTTGCCTCTCTGAACTCACCTCCTCCTACATGTTAACTAGGCAAGTTCTGGTTACACATACTCTCTTCAAAGTGAAATCAGACATCCTTTAAAGGAATGCTGAGCAGACAGCTTTCAAATATCATTTCTTCTGGCTCTTCAAATGCTGCTTTTTCAGAAAGATATTATGAGAGACAGGTGGGTTTTATTTGTTCAAAGTAAATCAGCAACGTGCTAACTGGTAAGCTAGAATGAGAATCCCTGCCTAGTGCAATGTAATGAATGCTGCCAGAAACATAAACATGCTGATTCTGGTGGGGCTGCTAGTCATGCAGAGGTGATTTTAAAAGGAGCATGCAGCTCTGTGACTCTTTAATGACACTGCCAGGACTATTTGAAATTGAGAACGGGCATATTTTTTCCTGAAAAAATGTTACCTCTGAAAATGCTACCACTGAAGCCACACTGGCATCAGTATTGTTTCAGTAACTGTTCCTCTACTTCCTAAGGCAGAAATGCTCATCTTCTGTGAAATGTAACCCACATAACACACCTTCTAAATAAAGTATTTTATCAGCTGAAATCTCTTACTGAATGTGACTCATACGGTGATATGGGGCAGTGGTTGCTACTGAAACTTTCTTACCTACTGGTATTTAAAGCTAAATTGGTCCAATGGATAAAAGCTTATTGTACATGATGGAATGGAGTAATATCCTGTATCCTAGTGGTATGCTCTTCTAAGGACACTGTAAATATTGGAACAGACATTCTGAATTTGAAAATACTAAAGAAATTACATTAAAAAAAAAAAAAAGCCACAACTTTTTTTCATAATGGCTTTGAACAAATTGTGCAGGCAAGAAAAACCTCTTGGATCCTGGATCAGAAACCTGAAAATGTCTATGACTTCTAGCTGGCAGTTTTGGTTGTTGGCTTGTTAGGGTTTTTTTTTTAATCAAAATTGAGTCTGCGCATAACAGAATGTTCTGTATGCAGAATATGCCGTTAATTGCTGTTATTCACCAAGAATAACACAGATGGATCTGCCGATTTAAGTTATGAAACATATGGCTTTAACAAGGAAGAAATGACAGCTGAGCTAAGTATCTTTGACAGAGTAACTCTAGAAAAAGAATAAAAAGTTAGTAGCTTTGAAAATTGCCTTGCTTTCTTCAAAGCCCACACTCTTCACTTCTCCCTCTGTCATCTTAATATCCTGTTTCATGTAAGAAGTTTTTCATGTCTTTGTACCTTTCAAAATTATATGAGATGCATGGCCAGAAGCAACTGCCAGGATTAGAATTACTGAACACAGAACATGCTATTTCTTTCAAGTCAGAGAAACCAATAGCTTTTATTACATTAAAAACTGACCATGGATTATATCTCCTCTTCCATTACATTTAGCCTTTCTTTTAAAACTATTAGTAGTGTATAATTTTGTTAGGGTCCAAATTGTCTACTTAATAGAATGCTTTCAAATGTTTCTGATTTGAAAAAATTTAAAAAGGCCTAGCTAGGACTAATTATATTTGGTTTTACCAGCACTGAAGCTATAATTCTGGGGAAATGTTTCTGACATATAAATACAGAACTTTAAAACTTACTAGTTAGTTTTGATAGTCCTTTTCGCATGAAAATTAAGAAGAGGTGCCAATCTATCATTATTCTTTAAATGCAATAAATAGATCAGAAATTTTATGCAAATTATTTCCATTTAGGTTACTTGATACAGAGCAGAAACTGAAGTTTTTTCTGTTTCCACAAAGATGGACGTATGTTCTGTTTCAATGCCACACTCAGGTAGTCATGGTTCACACTGTTGTTTATACAATAAGCCCATGGGTGTTCAGGTAAGACCCCAGCCATGTCACCCTCTCAGCCTTGATCATGTCAGTGTCAGCTCCTGAGGGGTCTCACTGCTCCGTCCCTTGGGACCCCCAAAAAAAATCTGTTTCATACATAGTATCATACTTCTCATTGTTATACTGAGTGAATGCATCAGATGAATTTAAATGCAGTGAAGTGGTCATATTTTTTCTGAAGATGTATTTTACTATAGCAATTTCAATCTTAACTGGTGATTATTTACTGAAGTGTCTACCTTTAGTCTGCTATTTATTTTAGATGCAACAAAATAGTCTATGCAGATTTTTGAAGAAACTTAAACTCAAAATAATAAAAGTGGACTTATTTCAGAACTACTGGAATTTACTGGCCATTTCCAGAGCTTTAAAAGTGAATCTGCTCGATAGACAAGAACAATCCTATTTGTTTAGCACTTATGGAAAAAAATAAAATGCTTCTTGATGTAGCAAAATACACTGCCCACTGGAAAAAAACAGTTTTGCAAGGACATATATCATAAATATTTGTACATAGTCATCTGTGGGTACAATTATGTTGCACACTTTTTTCACTTAGTTGTATAATATGATTTTAAATAGTTATTAGAAATACGTGACTTTAAAAAATAATTTCATATATCTAATAAAATCAAAAAGTCAAGACTGTAGAAATAACACAGATAAAACTTATAAAATCACTGAAACACAAACAACAGTAAAAGTTAAATAGAATAATAAAATGACAATAGACTAGCCATATGATATTCAGTACATACAACTCAAAATGAAGGGACTGCAATGGCATTTTAACAATAAAATGATTCGAAAACTTGGTAATTCAATTATTTGGCAGACATGAAAAAGTATTCATGCAATTGTAATTGTATGGTGTCCAATCTTTATAATCTAAAACAAGATTCAAAACACAGCTCCAGGGAGAATAGTCAAAACTAGGTAGAGAGTTAGAGCATAAACTGATAAAAGGAGAGATGAAGGAAGACATTTTGGACCCTGGCACATGCCACACTCTTTTCCTTATACTTGTGCAGTTGTTCCTATAATCACTTCTCTCCCCTTTGCTGTGGAAATGGCAATTTCTTATCCAAAATCACTAAAGGTGATGGGAATTAGTCATATTTTACTGGTCCTATTCTTCTCAAATAAACTCATTAAATCTTTGTTTCAATATTTTTGTGGAATAGTGTAAATATTTAAGAATATTTAAGAATCTCTCATAAGATTCACTATGTTTAAGGCCACAGTAATCTCCAGAAAATAATTTACACAGTGGAAATAAAGCATAAAATCTGCCATTAATTTTTAGCCTTAAAATTCCTCAGGTCTTCTGAAACTTACACTTTCCCTAAATCCATAACACATAGGTAGCTGTTCTAAATGTATAGTTAATATTGCAGACGTGGCTGTCTCGACAAACACTCTTTGAAATAAATGTCTTTTATTTGACAGTCAGTAAAAGTGAATGTCCCACAAAGGACAAATAATCAGGTTGTACAGACCATCTAATACAGTTAATGCCAGAAGGAAAAATCCATAATGTAGCACTTGGGCACAAAACTGTAGACTCTTGAGAGCTTGATTATATGTTTAGTGACACTACAAAAATGGATTTCTTCATTATTGTAATGTTCCTAAACACATGTCATTTGAGACCTACAATAAGTATTTCATGTATTTGTGAAAATTGAGCTGTAAATCTGAGAAACAGCTGCCATTAAAACCAAGATGGCTGTATTATAAACCACAAAGACTTAAAAGGATTACATTTAGAAGGTTAAATTCAATGTCATTCTTTTTTTTTTAGTCATGAATTGTAAAATCCATTCTGTTGGCTAGAAACCAGAAGCAAATCAAAGCTAGAATGAAATATGTATTAAACGGGGAGGAAGAATGACAATTAATTTTGGGAACAAGAAAGTAATTTCTGATTGCAGAAATAAAGATCTAAGAAAGCTGTCCTTGGCTATTCAATAAAGCCAACAGCTGTGCACTGTAATTACAGTACCACTGCATTTCAGAGATACCACCTATTCTGAAAACTACTGTTCTCTGCTAACTCTCAGAGACTGTGAATGTAGGAAATAATATTAATATTTCTGAAATCTGCTCTATGGTTTATTAATTTTTCTGATGGGGCTCACAAAGAGTCTATATTGAGAAATATTTGCTTCTGGGTTGAGTAATAAATGGAACACATCTTTTAACAGGGAAGGCTAAAATAACATAACTTGTTTTAGACAAGCACACGCAGGGTATGGAGGATAACTGTCTATAAATAAATCAAAGAGAAAACAATGGTGGTGGGGGGGAAGCCCTCAAGCTAAAGGACAAGTGTTGACACTGGAAGCGTGTGTAAAGTGGTTATAAACACATGCAGATTATAAATTGGAAAATTTCTAATGAGAGTAACAGGACCATAACCTAATTGCTTTTAAAATGGATCACTTCATGAAGGAGTCATATGGGAACAGCAAGGGGCATATTCTGAATGTCCGGCAGGTTGTTTGAATTATTTCCATGCCCTCATCCCTTGGTCTCATTTTTTTTTTTTTCTGCATTTCTACTATCTCAGTAGTTTTTTTGTTTGTGAAAGTTTCAAGAGATTAAAAAAAAAAAAAAAAAAAGAAAAGAAAAAAGAAAAAAAATAAAGTAGTATAGAGTATTCTAACTCTCAAACATTCCTAAAAGATAAAACATATAACTCATGCTTAAAACTTAAGCAGGTATCTAAGCACATTGTTAAGATGGATATCACTGTTTAATCAATCGTATTCTCTATTGAGATAAATTAAGTTGCTCTTGTGAAAAAAACCTTCAGTGTATCTAAAGTATATCTGCATATATTTTATCTTGTTTGTGTTTCACAGTAAAATATTGATTCATGATGTATCCCGTGCTGCTCTACTGTGCTGCCATTTGCTAAAATAACACTGAGTTTTGAAGGAGTTACAAGTCATATAGAGACTTGACTGGTCACCATTACTCACACAGAAAGGAGTCAGATTTCCATGTCTCTATAATTTCCTCATGCAGATTTAAGCATCCTTCTCTTAATTCTGTGATTATTCTGAATATACTGAAATTTTGCATCTGCATTTTAGGCAACCCAAAAACGGCTCTTGCAGTCTGGTCTCTAGCCTCTGCTTGGTTATATTCAGATCAAAACCTATGTTTTGCATAGCTTCTTTTCCAATTAGTGAACTGGTTCCAAATCTGGGAAGAAATTCCCTCAAATATTTCTCTAAATATTTCACACAGAGAGACACTGTGTAAGTATTTCAACACCATGAACAATAAGTGCTGTTTGGTTATGAGCATAGTTTAAGACTTAAGTAGGTATCCTTTTAAACACCTTAGCACTGTAATCAAATAAAGGAACACATAGAAAGTGCCCACAATTAACTGAATCACTAATAGAAAGACAAGCCAGAAGCTAGAGAAAATAAGTTCATATTCTTCTATTACATTAATATATATTTCAGGAATTATAGCTGTAATTAAATCAGTGTTAAAGGTGACACCTAGAAGGCTGCTGATTCTGAAAAAAAAAATCTGTCATGGACTGATAGGAATGACTAGAATTTTGAATGGGTATTGAATCCATGGCATCATGTGAAAAGGTTATAACTTTATAGGATAGACAACAAAATTGAAGAGTTTAATAACATCTGGATCTCATTTCAAGCCATAGAAATAGAGAAGTCAGGTATCTGATTTACCTGTATGTCTTTAACATAAGCAAAGAAATGATATATACTTGGGATATTATTTTTCAGGCAGAGGGACTGGTGCAGAGTAGGATGTACTTATGTATTAAATACTTATATTTCTATTGGATTGTAAATGGCATTGGTTGTTTCACAAATATAATGTTGGAAAAGGCTTATATTGCATTTTCTTTTGGTTTTGTCACTAGGGTATTAAAATATGACAGTATGTAAGCTTAGGCAGCAATGGTTTTATGAGCATACTAGCATACATTAAAAATGCTAATGTGTATAATATTGCCTTAGGTTGCAATGTCACCAGAATATAGATTTATTCCATACCAAAAAAAAAAATAAAAAAAAAATAAAAAAAAAATCAGACAAGCTTGCTTATATATCTAGCAATCTTGTAAATTAGTCTAGTGCTCATGAAAAATACCAAACTAGAATACAGGAAGGATGGAGCCACTTTTTAATTCCAAGTTGTCCTAGTTTAAGTGAAAAGCAGAACTAATTCTGTTCAGTGATTTTACTTTTCAGCTTCGTTCTTCTAACTGCACCTTATGAAATCACCAGCATGTTTTCACATGCAGTCTCAGCTTCTAGAGTTATGTTTTTAGAGTTACTACCAAGGACTGGTGTGCAGACCAAGGTCTAGTGCACTGCCCTCACTCTAAACACCAACACAACAAGTACAGCATGGACAGTAGTGCAGCTTCCTCCAGACTGGCCTACCAATGATGTTTGCTTGTGGCTGAATAGCCCAAATTGTACCAGAAAGTACATTTATTTAAAGTTCATTTATCTTCCAGCTCTTTTCATAAAGTACTATGCAGAGTGATACTTAAAACCTGTTGTTTTTACAATAAGAACTTTAAGGGGTTTACATACTTACATCTTACTGAATTCCACCTATGTTCCTTCTCTGAAATGGATTACTTGATTACTTATGATTTATTCTTCATCTATTCTGCCCGGTTAATTTATTCTTCAAATCAGTAGCTGGCTTTGCCAAATGTTTGCACATTAAATCATTTGAAAAAAAAAATTGTCCATAACAAGTCTCACTTTGCCTACCCTCACTCTATTTCCTTTACTTTCTCTTTTCTGTGTATTTTTTTTCTTATACTGTTTCTTTATTGAAAGATAGAAGATTTAGTATTTTCTAGTCACTGACACTTAAATATGTATTTTCTGTTAAATTATTACCACAAATTAAATGTCTTGTTCTGACCCCTCAATCACAAATAGGCAAACTATAAATTTATTAATTCTGTAAATTTTATACCACTTCTTAATATTACCTTATCAGGCAATATGCCCTTGCGCTTTGACTGCATTTCCACACTTTATTCCAAATCCTTTTAATAACACTTGGAGCAAACATACAGGCCAGGCAGGAAAGAAAATTAACCTTTCAGTCCCAAAGGTAAAGAGACTTTGTCTGGATTAGTGGAGAAAAACATTTGTAGGGAGAGAAAGAAGACACCATCATTTGAGTAAGGGAGATGAAGTAAGCACAAGAGACTAATGCTGCATCAACACCATACATTTACTGCTAGCTAGGTAGGACAACATATATATTCCTTTGCATAATATCCTGCAGGATAGACTTCTATTAATTCTATTAAAATTAAATTCAATATTATTCCTTTAATAAGTCTGTATTTCTGCCTAGGGTTGGCCCGACCCAGGTGAAGGACCTTGCATTTTGACTTGTTGAAGCTCATGCAGTTTGCACTGGCCCATTTCTCAAGCCTATCAAGATCCCCCTGGATGGCATCTCTTCCCTCAAGTGAGTCCACAGCACCACACAGCTTGGTGTCATCGGCAAACTTACTGAGGATGCCCTCAATGCTGTTGTCCATGTTGCTGACAAAGATGTTGAACAGCACTGGACCCAGAACAGAGCCCTGAGGAACACTGCTTGTCACTGGCCTCCATGTGGACGTGACCACAACTCTTTGAGTGCTGCGAGTGGAATTTACAAACTCATGCTGGAAGTATCAAAAGCATGGTTACAACTGGACTAAGTCAGCCATCCTCTTGAATAATCAAGCATACAGTGGGAGCTCAAGGAATGTACATCATCTGGGGGCAGGGGATAGACATCTCATCAAGAAGTTAGCAATAATTCCCATATTGTAGCCTCTTTAATTTCAGAGACTTGAAGCTTCATTACAATTTTACAGATTAATTTAGTAGTAGTTGGAAGAGTTAAACAATTAAAAATAAAAGCCTTGATTTTCTGTGAAAATCCAAAAGCAATTGTTTTTGATTATTGCCTGCTGAACACAGGCATAAAATGGAGTAGGGGGTAGTAGAATTTCTTTCAATGTTTTTATGTTTAGAAACTGGCTTATAGTCCTGTAGCGCAAAAGAGTAACTAAAAATTTACCTAGACATTCTTCAGTCACAGAATAGTGGGTGATCTGTCCATACAAAATAGGTCAACAGAGGCATTTGGCTGGGAATAAGGAGCAAAATATAACAATGAATTAAAACAAGAACAGAAATAGTAATGGTAGCAAACGGTATGTAATTCCCACAGTTTTTAAGGTGAGATAAATGGAAGAAAAAATGAAAGGAGACGAGACAGAGAAAGAAAAAAAAAAAAAAAGGAGATAAAGGAAGATATGGAGTTTTAATGAAGCCAAGAAGAAAATAAATCAGAGTTTTCAAAGTCGCAATATTTCTACAGTCTCTTCTGCTACCTGAAACACATTTTCCTTTACAGCCTAGTGGAACTCCTTACTGTGAGTCTCTCCATTATAATTCTGTTTGAGAGTGGAGGTGAGCCCAACTCACCTTCTTTCACTGTAGGACAGTAACAAGTTGTTCTAGCTATTCTATTATCTGGATTTTTTAGCCTACACCTCTCTTTCTTTATACATTCAAAAATATATAAGTATTTTATTATAATCTAATTTAACTATTTGGCTTTACAATAGGCTTCCAAAGACAGTCTAATTTTAAGTTATGTACTTTTTCCATATGTTCCATGATGGTTCAATTGGCTATACTAAAGTGCATACTGTTTGCTCATACTCTGTGACCTATCAAACCCAATTTTTATCATTCTCTTGATCTATATGTCATATGACAACTTTTTCAGTACTGATTTTATAGTTTTTTCCATCACCTAAATTGTTAAACAGAGTAAGACTAAGAATCAACCTTTATGAAACCCAACTGGAATGGCCACCCTCAGTGAAAATTCCAGTTGTGACTGTTTTGCCAACTTTGGTCTAGTCAATACATATCATACTAACTTTGCATCATTCAACTTAATTAAAATGTCATGCAGAAACAAGACAAATGCCTTACTGATCATTACTTTCTATCAGTTGGCTTATAATCTTATGGGGGAAAAATAATTAGATGAGCCTGAGTATATATTTTCAAAAAATCCGTTTCATTATCATTAAATCCATGATTTTCAGTGTCTTGACTTCCATTTGTCACTGTATGCTCGTAAAAACACACAGAATTTATATATCAGCTTTCTAAAAACTAGGGGATTTTCAAAATATGCTTTCAGCTCTTAAAATACAAGCACATATCTGAAAAATATACCTAACAAAAACTCTTCCAAAAGTACCATGAGCATGATTGGATACAATAGGATGCCAAAAATTTAACCCTTCAGATTTTTACAGAGAGAATAATTATACCACATTCTTTGATTCCCAGTGATCGGATTTCAAAATCCATATTTTAGGAATAACTAGAACTGTCCTATAAAGCGGACATTTTGATAACACAACCTCAAGTGAAATATAATGTTTTTTATTCTTTTACTGTTTCCTCCTATAGTAAACAATGGAACTAATTAAAGAATGCTAAAGGCAAGTAATTTAAAATTAATAAAAAAAAAGTAAAAAAAAACACTTATATGTTCTGTGTCAGTTTTTTCAAAGGAAAATCCAATTTACGTATCTTACAGATTCTCATTTTGCATTTGAATACCCATAATGATAGAAAAAAATCAAACTCAGTTTCCCACAAAATACTTTCTATATAGTTTATATAATCTGTGAACTAACTAATTAATATATTCTTTCAATGAACTTATTCTTGGCTCTTTATATCTAAATTCCTTTAAAAACTACAGGTGATAATTGTCCTTAGAAGGTCATTCTGTGTCTAATCTAGATCCCGACTTAAACCTCAAGTTGTTTGACTTCAGCAGATTTACATCTGAAATTTTGGTTGGCAAAGAATAAATCCACAGAGACTTTGGCCATATAATCTGTGTGGAGAACTGAATAAAGATTGTGGTGTTATGCTGCAAGCAGCTATCATTTCACTTCTCACAGCTTTGATTCAGCAAAAATAATTAAATATGGCTCTGATTACATGGTTAAAATCACTGAATCTATGTGGTCAAGTTCCAGGGTGAAAATGACATAAATTAAGTTTAAGTATTCAAAATTATATGCTATCTGCACCAGACATCTAGTCTTTATGGTACTTAGACCATAATATGCCTCCATGGATTAATTAATTCCCTCCAAAGATGGAACTTAATACAGGTGGTGTTAACTGTCCTCCAGAGATTCTTACTTTTCTCCACTAATTATGGAGGGATCGTAGACAGACAACAAGGTAAGGCAAGGAAATTAAAATGCATTTCAGGAAGAAAGTAGGCCCACATACCCTCAGTGGGTTTTAAATCATAATTCTATACTTCTCTCCTTAACAGTAATGGCAACATTTCTACAGGTTTACACAGACTCTGAGGCAGCATAATCACAAGTTTCTGACTCAGGAGTATTGCTGTAGTGCTGTTTTGAACATAAATATAGTTTATTTAACTAGGTCTGATATAATATCAGTATAATGTCTCAACCCAAAATATTGTTACCTAAAGTAAAAGCTTTTTCTGTACTCTCTTCTTCCTGAGGCTGAAGTTGATATTATTTTCAGGGACTATAAAGTATTCTGAGCTAATCTCATTTTTAGTTTTTAACATTTGTTTTAATGAATACCTTCTACTGACAGCACATTGAGCTTTATTTTAATTTCTAGTGACACTACCAACAGAAACCAATCAACTTTCCAACCTGTTTTATGGGGGTTTTTTTTGTTTTTGTTTTGTTTTTATTTTGTCCATTATGCCTCTACTGGGCCTCTTCTACCACTGTTTTTCTTTACAGAAATGCTACTATTCCTCCCTGCTATGTTCCAAGCTATCACCATGGACATTTGTTGCTGGGTATATAATTTTATGCTTGAGGCTCCACCTATCAAAAATTTCTGCATCAACATCTTGTCCTCTGATCATAACGTAATTATCACTTTCAGAGTTAATGAACCTCATCAAGGTCTTTTCTAATTTTCGTTTATGCACAAGTTTGGCTCTGCCAGGAGTTAATGAAACTAAAAAGAGAAAATGCAACACTTTCAGACTGGTATAACATTGCTGAGAGAATGACAGGATGATTTCTAGAAGATCACTGATACAAGTTGCCTACCAAATATTCAGCTGAACCTTGAATCAGACCAGGTGCCCTGCTTTATGATTAGCATATTTTAATGGAATATTTAAAAGCATGTAATATGTTATAAATAATTACTAAAATGTTTTCTGAGTTCAGAAAAACATCAGTTTGCTCTTTCATTGAAAAATTAAGTTATTTTCTAGTAAAATGGATATTTTCAAATATTCCATGACAGGGAACACACTCATTGTTATATCTACCAAAATCTAAAAATTCAGACTTTTCACTATTCTCTTTTTGACAATATCTGGCACCAAGTGTTATAGAGAAAGATGGAACAAACACTGCAGTGAAAAACTGTAGCAAGAATTTATAAAAAATCCACCATCAGCTTATTACAATGATGCAGGCAGATCTTTAATAATTTCAATATTTTTTTCCTAAAACTCATAGTAAATAAATAATATTTTCTTAATGCAACTACAATTAATTCCTCAATGGTTCATTTTCACATTAACATTCTTTCTATACAGAATCCAAGAATAATAATAATCATAATATCATATGTATAATCAATAGTACATGTCTTTAAATATATATGTATATATGGTTATCTAATCTCTACAGTAATAAATGACCTTCCCAATTCTGGACTTCAGATCAAAGCATATGTTTTTATTTACTATATTTTAAATCATATGTATATTACCACTTTTATAAAATAACTTTTTAGTACAATCATTAGCTTTTGTAGAGTTTTTACTCAATATTGTTCTCTCTGTTGGTGAATGTGACTAATTAGACTTCTGCATGATATTGTAATGTTAGCAATTAGCACTTTTTTTTTTTTTTACAGTAGAAATGGAGGAATACAATATTTCCTTCTATTGTGTTATTTGCTTCTGTGATATGAGACACAATCACTTCCAGAAAAAACAATGACCTTTCTGACTATGTGGTTCCTATTCTCTAATGGATCATTTCTGGAAACAAGAACTTTGTGAACTACTTAGAATTAATGGGGAGATTGACAAAGTCTAACACTGAGAACTTGATGCTTAGTGAAATTAATAGAACAGACACTTAAGTTATTTTCAAAATCCTAGCTGATATTATTATTCTATTATTATAAATCTATTATTCAAAAAAAATAAATAACCAAATCTTGTTCAAAACAAGCTTATTTTTATTAGCTTCTCTGAGCTGGGACCTTTGTCATGCAACTGTAATTCTGACATCTGGTAAGACTACTTTACAATTTATATTCCTTATATCCAAGCTATAATATAAAATGTAAGAGAAAATAGTATCAAACAAAACCAAAACCCCAAAGGAACAATAAGTACTTAAGGAAAGGCAAACCCATAGAAATATAAAAAGAAGACTCATGTTTATTTAATGAGTGCCCCTGATGGGGAAGAGAGCCAAAATAATCACTGACATTTTTGTGGTTTTGACTTTTTAATTACTTGTTTGTTCCTTTGGGAAGCCTGCTCAGGCATCCGTTAGATGTTTGCAAGCTAAATAAAGTGTTCATTCTTGTACTTCAGAATGCATTTGTAACTACAGTCTTTTTTTACTTTTTTACTTCACTTTGAGCTGTATTCTGATTTAAGCTATAATGCAATGTCTCAAAAACTGAAGTAACTGTACATTAGAATGTGCATATTCAATTTGACTACACAGAAACATAGAAACCTCCAGGGCAGAGAAAAGGTCTTGACAAGATCTTGAGAAATGGAGGAAGATAGGTTGAAATTCAGGATTCAACTAGTACCTGTTATGTGAAAGTAACTATCCAATTAATAGCAAGAGATGCTTGTCAGAAAAATTAAAAGAAGATCCAGGCATGGGGAATTGTCATCTCGGACAAGAAGGTTTGAAAAGATCCAGTTACAGCAAACTCTCTAGATAAGAAAAAAATTTAAAAACCCAGACTTTTCCTGAAATCAGAAAAGGTGGTAGAGTTGGTGCTCTACTGAGGGCTGAGAAAAGCTAGTAGAATTAAAATAAAAATCTGGAGATTCAAATAACTCCCCTTTATTAGTAATGAAATGGACAACTGGATAAAAGTGGTTAAATAAACTGTAAGATAACTTGGTGGCTTAGTGCATTGCTATCCAGCAGGCATTCATATATTGAGTTTTATTTTATATATTAGCAAGCATAATATGTTAGAGATACATGAACTTCTAGATATTTAATTCAATATTATCTAATCAAAATCTTTCCAAATAAATAATATTTTGGTAGTTTGGACAGTTTTAAGGAACCTTTTATAATACACTATAGTCCAGCAGTTGGATTCCGCAGTTGTGCAATATTAATGCCAAATATATTAGAAATGAAGCTAGGACACTGTTTTATTTTTCCCTAGGATTTGATTGTATCATCCCTTATAGCCTGCTGAATTAGAAACAGATAGTAGAACTCTCTTATAGAAAACACAATTCATTTATTTTTAATCACTGCTTTTAATTGTTTAATAGCATTGTACAACACAGACTGAAGGGTTCTGAGCTAGTCACTTTTACTTACATGCAAAAGACTATCAGCATAATATGACTATCATCAGCACAAGATTAAGACAAAGTTTAAGCATAATTGTTTGGCAGGTTTTTGTCCAGGCACTGTGGAGGAGGTCAAGCAAATTTCTTTTTTTTTAAAAAAGAGGCTGAGTTTTTGAGTAAGATATCAGATAGATTTATGCTGTCGTTTTCACGATATACAGTGTAAAATTATTTAAGTACTTTATCTGGAATAGATAGAATCATAGAATGTTAGGGGTTGGAAGGGACCTAGAAGATCATCTAGTCCAACCCTCCTGCCAGAGCAGGATCACCTAGATTAATTCAAAGAATAGAAGCAACTTCTAGCTAGAACTCTTGAAAAAAAACCCCAAATACCTGTTTATTATTTATTATTCAGTTGTAAATGTAAATAACATTGAAGGTTGGGGTTTTTTTCTTTTTCAATGAGATAGATGTTTTACTAACTCTTCTTGAAATGATGAGGATTTAACAATTTTAACCTGATCATCTCTTTAGAGTTTCTCCTAAATTTTACATATAATCTCATTGTTATCTACTCTTGTAAGTCTGAAAGCATATATAATTAGTTAAGAAATCTTAGCCTTCATGGGATCTAAATTGTATATATGAGTCTTAAGGTCATTGAAAAAGGAATTGGTATTATGTCCAAGCTATGCTTTGCAGTCAACTGAATTTATATGAGATTTTATCACAGATGGTACTGGGGAGCCCTTTTCTCACATCTTTGTAATTGTAAGTAATTTAAGTAGTAGATGTAAGGGTGCAGTAGTATATGGAGTGATGAGATTTACAGGATTCTAAAACTACTGAAAGTCAGAAATACCCACACATTCAAGCACAATTCTCAACTATGTCAAACAAACTTATTTATAGATATAGATAAATACTAAATATATGAAATAGTGTTTCCACTGAAATTAGCTATAGCGATCTTTATATAACAGAAATAATATTTCCAGTTACTTTTACATGCATTATATAACCATTACCAAGAGCATAAAATAATCAGTAACTATTGATATTGGTTTCTACAGTTTTACTGATTTACTTTGGATTTGTTTTTTTTTTTAACATTTTGGCAAATATAAGCTGGTACTGGATCTAATTACATTAACTTGATGTAACCTATCAATTACATTAGTGAAAAGATCCACACCAGGCAGGAGAGGGTTATAAACATCTCTCTTACTAAATATTAACAAGCTGGGTTTTATAACTCTTCTGATTTCATTATGTTCCCTACTTTTTTCTCTGCTCGTTAACTATAATATTTATAATCACATATCTGCTGATAGCAGCTTGTCTGTCTTAATTCACTTATCACACTTTCCCCTGCTACCTGCAGCTTTCCTTAGTTTGACAAACTTGTCAGCCCAATGTAGAACAACGAATTAATAGTGATGAGAGAAAGAAGCAGTGTTCCAGAGAGAAAACCAAACAATATTAAGCGGGCAGAAATGAGTTCTGAATTTAAAGAGGTAAATTTGGGATTCCACAAATTTCCAGGATTGCTCAAAAATTCTGCCTGAATTCTATGCATGAAATGGGCAATGAAAATTAATTAGACTGGTCATGAAGTATTTGAAATATAATACAAAATACCATAGTATTTGAAAAGTTCAGAAGAAAACATGAGAATTGTACTAAATAAACAGTGAGGGAATTAATGCAAGAGTTGACAAGTGACTAAAGTTTCTTTGAACATTTTAAAGGATCCAAGTGCAAATGAGTGTCATCACCCTAAAAGTATGGTTACTCACCCTATTTGTCTATTTAAATATTTGCTTTCTAAATATAAATGCACCTAATGAATTATAATTAGACTTATGTCAAGAGGTTAAAAAGAAAAATACAACACATTCCATACAATAAACTAGCTAATGAACCTCTCAAAGTCAAATGGCAGATAAATGGAAAAGTAACTGGAAGAACATGGAAACCTGGGGGTTTATTACATGGAGGAGAAAAACCATAGAGAAGCACTGATCTTAATAACAAGCCACAGAGAGTTTGCCTTTGATACAAACAGCAAATTAAAAGACTGCAGCTGATCAACAGTAGAAGTCAAAAGAATAACAAATTGAAATCTGAAAAAAAAATAAACTAGCTGAGTACCAGGGCAAAAAAATAGAGCTCTGCTTTGAGAGGATAAAGACATATAATCTGTACTGCAAATAAAGCAACTGGTTGTCATGGTGCTGACTGATTATTGGAATAGGTACAGTTTATGGATTTCCTTGGTGGAATATTAAATCCAGCCAATAGGCGATAGTCCTCAGAGGAGCAGGTAAGAGTGAAATTAGCTTTCTTTGAGAAGACTTATGAAATCTTTTAGACCTTTTAAACACTAAACGAAATGTGAAAAGTTGAGAAGCATTACTGAAGATTATACATCATCTTTATATGTCTGACATGGACAACGGCATTGAGTGCACCCTCAGTAAGTTTGCCAACGACACCAAGCTGTGTGGTGCCGTGGACTCACTTGAGGGAAGAGATGCCAACCAGGGGGACCTTGACAGGCTTGAGAAATGGGCCAGTGTAAACTGCATATTATGCTAACAGCAATAGCTTTTGTTAGATTCAGTCACTTTTGAGTTGAGCATTGAAAGTATTTTTGTCTATTCTGCAACATTCCTCCCTTACTGTGATTGATGAGGCAGAAAACTGTGTATTTGGAATGCAGGTTAGGATTTAAATGACCTAATATTGTCCTGGAATTCAACTAGTTATAATGTAATGTTCTGTGTTGCAGAGTCTGAATAATAATTTTTTAATTAAATGTAACTTGGATTTATTTTCCTACTCCCTGCACAAATATGTCCAATATATCTTGTGCTATGACTACTATACATAGGCAAGTATTACTTTTTGTTTGCATTTTATAGTAAATTTTGGCAACAAGTAAACACTGCAATGGATTGAATTAATGGAGAGGAAATCACAGAATCACAGAATGTTAGGGATTGGAAGGGACCTAGAAGATCATCTAGTCCAACCCCTCTGCCAGAGCAGGATCACCTAGACCAAGTCACCCAGGAACAGATCCAGGCGGGTCTTAAGTGTCTCCAGAGCAGGAGACTCCACAACCTCCCTGGGCAGCCTGCTCCAGAGCTCTGTCACCCTCACTGAGAAATACTTATTCTACCATATTCTTTCTGTAGAAGTTTTGTTCCATGAGGCTGCTGCATTTAATTGATATTTTTACCAGCCATCTGCTGGTAGTGGACATACATACCACAGCAATAACTGTAAACTGTTTAAGTATGTTTTGCAAAAAGCTATAAATGTTGCCTCTTAAATGGTCTGAGAATTATGACTAACAAACTATTCACATTAATTAAAAAAAAATAAATAAATAAAAATGAAAACAAGAAAAAGCTGACAGCAGCAAAACCAGCAAAGTTTCAAAACATTTGAGGAATGTATTTTTCAGTACCTCACTACCTATCACTTGTATTTTTTAGCCAAAAGTGACTTACAAAAAGCTAATACTGTAATGTTTAACTATTTTAATAACTAAGTTTCTCAGAATTACATGTACCTATGCTTTTAAAAAAAGGTAGTTTTATAATCAATGTTTTATTTTGTTTCTTTTTCATTAGACATTTGATTTTCTTAATATGAATATAACTGCTTGAGTTGAAACATCAATATTTTCCTTAGTATGCCTTGAAAATGTAAAGGTAAGAATTTTAAACAATCCTTATGGGGATTAAATTAATTCAAGCAAAAATAGTTTGAAAATTTTTGTCTAGGTAGTTAGAAGTTTGGGATAGTCTCTCTGTGAAGCAAAAAAAGCTGGGATGCCTGCTGTAGCCTGACGAGGTGTTTGATGAAGCACAGAGTAAGTCCCAGATGGAGTGTTACTGCCTTATATATGCAAAGTTTTAGTGCACCTTCTCCATCTGTTACATCTCTAACTCATATGCTGTAGTCAGCATCTGACCAGATAAAATATATTGTCAAAAAGTTCATTGGCTAAGGTTTCACAGTAATAAGGAACTAGACTTGCTTGACTTCAAGTTTCCAACCATGGAAACTTTTCTTAAGTTTTGAATCTTTATTCATTCTACTCACTGAAATTACAACCAGGAAATTGGAAAGCATACACAAGCATGGAATTCTGGAACTTACCTGCCCTGCTAGGCTCAGGCTATTTCTTTTCATCTAGAAGTGATACCCCACCTTATCTACTCACTCTCCCTCATTTTAAAGGGATTTAAATAAAAGAAACTAACTGAAAATGCAATATGTTCAAGGATAATGGGTGAATGGATTCCACTTTGTTATATTGGCAAGCACTGTAGTCAGCAATTACACTTCTATCAATACAATTGGAGCAATAAAAAGTTCTTTTGGGGTATCCTCTTGAGCTCAGTATCATGCATTTCAGCTAAAGCCTATCTTCCAAGGTAGAATGCAATTTTTTATCTGAAAAGAAGGAGAATTTAATAATTGTCTTAAAAAATAATAATAATGAGAACTTGGTATGGTAACAATTTGAAGCTTCTCTATCAGTAACATATTGTAATGTATTACTAGCCACCAGTGTGTCAGTGGCCTGTATGAAATACAGTAATGATCTCAAGACATATCAAAAAATCTATCTTAACTCCAACTAATTGGCATCCCTTTTGGCACTTTTAAAAGAAATTAGAACTAAATATGAGCTACTCTTATACAAGGCAATTTTTTTAACTTAAGGTAAATGGCATTTGGAAGACATATATAAATATGTACAGTACTAGTGTCTCTGAAGTTCACTTGGGAAATAAAGAGCTTTTGTTTCCAGATTTTTTGGTGAAACAATTGTCTGAGCCTCCTAGTTATATGCATTAATAAAGAGAAAAATCCATAAATCATGGAATAAACCAGTTCATTTACAAACACATGGGCACTACTTTGTTGTACCTCCATGGCTGGGCATTAGAGATGATAGAACAGTTTTTCCTTCTTCATATCTTCATTTAGGTACTGTGTATTTAGACAAATTCTTCATCTACTGTTCTCATTGCTCTAGGAAACTCTAAACAGGCATGCCAGTCTTTTTACTGATTGTTGTCAACTCTACTTAGTACTTTATTATATTGCTATACATTAATTTGTGATTTTATTATCACTGCAGGGCATATACACATCATTATGTTTCAGGGCAGTGGCTCATCATTATGGTGATTATTCAAGAACGACGTGTTGATGACTTTAATGGGCCAATAATCCAATAATGAAGGCTCTCTAATGGCATTCAGTACTGTTGTGAAATTATTCAGTACTCCATTGTGATATGATTTGCAGGGCTGTAAAGCTTTGCAAGTAGAATAATCTGTTAATACATCTTTTTGAAGATTTTCAGGGCTGTTATCTTTGTGTTTGTTTAGGAGTGCTGGCTTCTACACATGATATTTCCTTGCGCTTTTGGGGAAATTTTGACGGTGTGGCAATTTGTGTATATGCAACCAGAGTTTTAGTAAACTTGTTTTAGACAGTAGTAATGAAACTAGAAAACTTATTGTAAGAAAATATTACTTCCTGTAGTGAAAAAAATTTATGGTGAATTGCAAATGATGGTCTCCAGAGATCCCTTCCAACCCCTACCAGTCTGTGATTCAGCAAATTTTCTAGAGTGGATTATTTTTATTAATAATTTATTGGGATCACAATCTTGAAACTAAACAAAGTAAATCTATTTGTGACTACAAGTCCAATAAAATACAACTATTTTAGTGATATTCTGTGGTGCTACACAAGGATGAATGCTGCAGGAATATAAGATAACAACTTGGACCATTTAAATACATATAATTTTTTTTTCCTATGAACTGTCTAAAGAATTGCTGCTGACAAAGAAATGTAAAGACAGTTATCACAATGTCTTTACTGCCTTTACACAGCTGTCATTACTTCCTTTACACTCAACTGCACAGACTGATCTCACAGTGTAATTTGTCGTATTCAAATGACAATTCACGATTTAGAAATATATTCTTGATGCTAACCCTAATCTGTGGATAAAAATACAGTAATACTTCTTTTGAAATCAGCATGGTCAATGTTGTGTATCTAAGTTGTCATTGCTATCAAGGCTTCTTTAAGTTGCTATACAAAAATAGCACCCCATTTATTTACTCCAATACTTATATTGTTATATAATTATATACTAATACAATAAGCAATACTATGCAGGTTTTTTGCTACAATTCTGAAGTATGCAAACCTGAGAAAACATGAGATAATCTATTGTCAAAATATGAGCTGTAATTTTTTTTTTAAGATTCATTCATTGTTTTGTAACTCTGTTTATCAAAGAAATTTAATGTTATTGGTTAGAGGATACAAGTCTGATGCATTATCTGTAATAATATTTATCTAAGAACTTAGCACTTGATTCTAAATCATATATGATTCAGGCTGCATTACTTTCAATGAGTGCTAAATTTCAAAACCTTGATTTAGTATTTTGGAAAGCTAAGATAAAACCTGAATACAAGGTGATAACAAGTGATGGTCATGATATTATCTTAGTGCAGTAAATTGAGGACATTCCAGAATCAATCTGATAACATAGAAAACAATTTGAGATTACAAAGTACTATCTTCACAGCACTGGGAAAACTTTGTGTGAGGTGATCTGAAAAAACAGTACAAATATAATCACAGAAATATATTGGTTGAAAAATATTAATAATATATACATATATTTATGAATACATGAAACAAACATTACATTTTCCAGCAAAATAATACCTCCTTTAACCAAGTTAGGTTATGCTTTTGGCCACAGCCTACTTCTTGTGCTTTCTTTATCATTTCTGTTTGTATGGAGACATCCGTGCTACCCAACACAAATGTTATTCAGCGCATGGAACTTCACACACCATGGAAATACTTGGCATTTTATATTAAACATTTCCTTGGAACCACAGTAAACTCAAAATGTGATTTAACCTCTCATACATTTTCCTAATAATAATAACTTTCTACACATTCTAAAATACTTCCCACTACTGAGCTTTTCAGCTAAAAATGAGAAAACCCACTACTGAGGCAAATTTGAGAACTTTGACACCTGGTAGAGAACAGAGATAGGTCAGAATGCAAAAGTCTGGTTCCTGCTCAATTCCACTACTGTGAACTCCAAAATGTTTCTTCTGTTAAGACTTGCTCCCCTTAGAATTAGACAAACTTATTTCCCGTAGGGGAACTCTTCCCTCTTCAGCCAGTGTACCACTGTTTCTTCTCTTCTTCAGCATGACACACTCAAGTTAGGCAATAACTCAGCCTAGGTGCCTTGCACTAAACATCCAAAGGTCCCCAAATGCTGCTTGTTGCAGGCTCTTTCATGAAAAGGCAAAACCTGCAATCCATCCGTAAATGTAACATCCACTAAAGTAAATATGAGTTTTGAAGCCAGCAAGCCTGCTGGACAAGACCTTCAATTTCCTCACAACTGCTCACTGGATTATAGAGCTTTCCTTATAACTTCAGACAATTTATAGCATAACCAGGGCCCAGCAGACAGAAACTGCTGGAATGAAATTTCAGTATGCAGCAGCCTGTAATCTGGGGCATTTGGTAATGAGAAATATACAGGCAGAGGGTGAAAGAGGGAAAAGTGACAGGGAAATGAACTGACTGCTCATTACTTTTATTATAATGAAACTGAAATAAAGCCCTCCTTTCACTAGAACTCATCTCAGATACTACATGTTCTTCAAAGTCCTAAAACTTATGTTAACTGACCATGGCTTCAGCTGACCACCATGAATAACTAAACGGAGTAATTCAAAACATTCACTAAGGGGAAGAAATTCGACTCATCTTACAATACTGAAGCCTACCATTTCAACTGAAATAAACTGAATTCTTACATTTTCCTTGGGAGCAACACTCAGTTAAACTAAAGTTAAACTCCATATAGTTGGAGACAGATGTTAATCGAGGATATACAGGATGTGATTGGCAGTCTCACAGACCAGCAACCAGACTAAAAATACAACCTATGCCATAAGTATGATATATTCTGAACTATCACTAATTCTAATACAAGTAATATTTTCAATATTGACTGACAACTACTTTACTAAACATGTTCTAACCAGCAGCTGTACCATAAAATATTTGTCAGTACGAATCATCAGTTAAAAATAACTCTGTAATGGATTTATTTGAATGGTGTGGTAACTCCCATACTCAGTGCTCTGGAAGGCCCTGCCAACACTGGATGATAGAGGAGTTTCTGTGTGGTAGGAAATGATACTGAGTTGAACATGCTGCTCCAACCCTCTGCAAGAATCTTGCCTCTCTGAGAAAGTCTTGCATCACCCCTGCTACTGCTTCTGGAGCATGACAGGAGCCTCACAGGCTTGTAAATAGGACTTTCTACAAGACACAATGGTCACTGGACACTTACAGTCTGAAGTAAGAGGTGTGACCATGAAGAACTCAAAAGTGCTAGTCATTTGTGCCCAGAGACTGGCTTAAGGCTGCCTTAATACCTGGAAGAAAAACCTAAGCGCTGACGACAACTAGAAGCACTGAAGGTAACGATTTCATTGGGAAGCACTCCACACTAATCTTAACTTACAAACACTAAATTAACATACTGACACCTAGAACCACAGAACAGGTCGCTTCAAGAAAACAGCAAGGCTGAGGGCAGAGGGAAAACACAGCAGTGGGAATGGCAGATGTTACCTCAGAGTGTGAGGCATGAAGTACAAAATAAATATTCTGCTTCACAATGACACCTTCTGTGATGCACAAATTATTTGAAGAAAAGAAGGTCATAAGAAGCAAGAGATAAGCAAAGATGGTCAAAAAATGTGTTTCATCCTACTCTTGTTTTCCTAACATGACAGGAAAAACAAGAGTCAGCTAAGGAAAGAACAGGTGTTTTTGGCTCACTCTAGCTGAGGTCAAAGAGAACATAGAGAGCACCATAGCACTGACTGCAAGCTCCAAGAGGTCACTCAGTCTTGTTCCTCAGCTGGCAGAAACTCTGGAGATAGAGAGGAATGCAGCTGCTTTTAAAGAACTGAGTCCTGGATGCAGGGATTTGGTCTCCATAGTGCTTTTAACTGAAAAGAACTCAAAAGTAAAATCATTGAGTGTATTAGTTCAAGAGCTTAATTAACTGTGTAAAAAAACCAATAGTATACGGGAACTGCAAAAGCACTGAAAACTGTACTGAATTCAGACCTATCCATTACAAGTCTTCATTAACCAAACTGTGATACCACACCCAATAGGACACCATGTTAACCATTTTTTAATTGTGATGGAAATCCCCATTAGATTTTTTCTCCTCAAGAGTACTCCAAAATGTTAATGTGGACAGTGTATCAGGGATGTCACAAGTAGCTCATAGTAATGCAACATATATTGGTCTGAAGCAGCTTGTTTTTGTTTATAAATAACATCCCTGAAATTATTATTAGACAGCATTTCCAAGGATAAATACAATTTTTTTTAGCAAGTCTCTGTAATCCTTTGGGTTTTTTTCATTAGCAATTAGTTAGATCTGCCTATTCCTAAGAAGAAGATTGATCAGTGCTCTACTATGACTGCAACCAGAATGAATAACCATAATATATACATGTATTTTTACAAGATAAATTACTGGCTTTTGATTTCTTATTTCCTACTCCTGCCCTTATATTTTAGTATTTTGTTACTCAATAGTCTTGTGTGTTTGTGTGTGTTTCTCTTCCAATTTCTGTTGGGAATGTAAGAAGCTTTTTTCCATAAAAGTACTGCCAGCATGTGATCAAGAGATCTACAGTAAAAATGAGATATGACTAAAGAAGATCATTTATAATCCTATTTTTAAACACAATTGTTTACAATTTGTAAACAAAATATTTCTTAAAAAAAAAAGTAAATAACTGCATACAGATGCTGATACTTACAAAGGACCTACTTTCCCTACTTTCCTCTTCACTCTTTGAATTCATAACAATGGTGACTTCTAAACCAAGCAGTTCCTCTTCACTGTTACTCAGAAGTTTCTAAACCCTAATTCTCAAAGACAATAAGCAGGTGTTGAGTTCAATGAATGTCCCTCTGGAGAGATTCGGCATCCTGAAGGATCCACGGCTTCCTACTCCCTGCTCGTGAGTTTGCAACACTTCTATAACCTGTAAGGTTCTCATCACAGACCTAATCTTGCAGTCCTAGTGCAGACACATTTGAAAAGGTCGCCTGGTAAAGGACTACAGAATTGGGTCTTAATATTTACAGTTAAGCTTGGAAAACGGATGACTACTTTTCCCCAGGACCCAGATCAGGTTTTAGGGGTTTTCCTGCACCTTTCTGTCTGCTTGCTTCCCACAGGGACTCAAAAAACTGAAAGATACACTAATGAAGTTCTCTGTAACTTAAAAGGGACAAGCACACAGTCATACTAGAACATGTAACATGCCACTTACCAGACCATTGCAGTTGCTTAAGGCCACTTTAGTTGTACTGTGTTGGTCTTGCAAATATCCTGTGTAATGACAGTGGTCTAAAAAATCGTGCTTCCATTGTGGTCCATCTTTCCCCCAGTACTCTACTGTAAAATATCTGGACACCAAATCTGTGTTGAGAGTCAGGTTTAAATGAAAGTGCTTGCCATAGGCAGAAAGTTTAAAAAATAATTTAGATGCTGCCAGTTCTTGGTCATAAGGGTCTGTGCTCCTCCTCCTTCTTGAGGGTTTAGGATTTTTCACAGTAAAGCTGAGGAAGGCTCCATTTTGATCAACCCTTATTGGGATTGTTAGTTGGTAGTGTTCAAGGTAAGACAGGAATTCCTCTTTGTAATCAGAAGGTAAGACAGTCCGGGGAGTGGGCATAGAAGAAAAGACAATGTAAGAGGAAACAACAAGTAGTAGTATAAACATAAACCATACTTGGCTACAACTCATAACCCTCATGAGTGAAAGTAGTTTTCATGTAAACACAAGATGTAGTGTTTTACTAAACAAAGTAAAACATTATTTCAAGTCAAGAAGGTTCTTCACTCTCCTATTAACGTGGTATCACTGGAAATACAAAAATTTAACTACCTATCTTTTCCTGTTTTACCCAAAGTGCTTAAACAACTGGGTCAAAATTCTAGCCTAAGATGGACTCATTGTCCCCAGTGATACCATTCAAACACAAACTCTATTAGATACACCTACAAGAATAACAATGGTAGTAACAAAGAGTATTTATATTGTAAAAACATGTACATGGTTCTTCATTTCATTAAAAAACTACAAATGTTAATAGATCAAAGAAAGATTACATTGTTAATTCTACACTAAAAACATGTTAATGTTGATATGGCAAGTCTCTAAACTATTATAAAGTACAACATTTTATTAGATTTAATTTGCAATTATTTCCTGCACTTAAAAGTAGACAGAAATTAAAACAAACAAAAAATTAGATTTGCCGTACTTCCATGACAGTGAATCATGACAAAACTAAGAACAGAGCCTATATGTGATTGCATGAATTACATAATCATGATTTAGAAAGTATTACCCCAAAGCAATGTAAAAATAAATGCTTCTTGGCAGCTACAGAGGTCAGACCCTACCTTGAGAACTATATGAAAGCCTGTTGTCACTGTGAAATTCAGATGAAACCATGACTAGGCTCAAAATCCATGTCCACGTCTTCCAAAAAATTTCCATAATTTTGAAAAACAGAAAGCTCTTTTTTTTTTTGTCCTTTGAGAGCTACCTGTGTGCTATTGAGTTAATTCTACTCCAGAATCGCACCATAACAGGTATCTTTATTGTATACTACTTCCAAATTAACTATTGGATGTTCCGCATTTTGACAGGTATTCTTTTCCAACAACCTGTACTTTCTTCTATATTTGCAGTCATTTTCTCAATTCAGAATGTGTATTTGTAAGATTCCTTAAGATATCGGTAAGACACTGGAATGGATAGTTATTGAACTTGCTCCATTTCTTTTCCTGAAAAACAAAAGGAAAGTAATCAAGGCAATTTCTTGCTACTAAACCAGATCTCTACTGCACAACACAAAGCCATCATAATGAACTACACTATGTTAACATTTTAATGTAATATTCATTATCATCTGTATTGTCAAAAATCGCAATTTTACAAAAAAAACCCATGAATTACCATTAACCTTGAACAGCAGATCCATACAGCTGAAGACTCACATATCAACTTAATGTAAAATAGGCATAAGGATTCATAAAATGGTTTCTTATTCCTCAAATACTGTGTTCAGACTAGTTCCAGCTATAATCAATGCAATGCACTCATTGACTTCAGCAGTGAATAACTACACGAAATACATTGGTAGACAAAGGAAGAATCCAGGAAAGAATCCAGAGTACAGTTATCTGATCTTCCTGCAGCATGCATTTTGTTATTACTTGCTCCTATTACTCTGCCTTATGAAGGCAGAATTCTCATTCACTTAAATGAAAATGCTGTATGTTCTAATAGCAAAGTACAAATTTCAGTATCTGGTATCTGAAATCGTAAAAATTGTCATCATACAAATTCTAACTTTTCAAACATTTGTTGTCAAAAATGAATTTTATGCATCTCTAACTACAGTTCATTGTACTAGAATATTTGTGGGGTTTTGGTCTGATTCTTTGTGTTGTTTTTTTTTTCATTTTGCAGGTTATGGGATTGCGCAAATTATATGTCACTTGCCTTTTTTTCTTTTGCTTTTAAAACACTTTTGCGGTAATACTAAAAAGCAGCTCCAGCTGCAGCCAGGGATTAAATAGAAGATCTATGCAGTCCACTATCGGTCCAGTACCATGGGATACCAAGCCATGTGTTGTGTCAGCTGGTACTAATCAGTCCTCTTAAGCACTGGCAACACACCTGTGCATAAAGCAAACTCTGCTGAGGCAGACAATGGAGAAACAGAACACCTAAGAAAGGAAGACTGTTGAAAAACTAATTTCCAAAGGCATAGAGTCACACACAGACCAGATAAATTTGACTTTCTAGAATTTTGGGAATGATTTACAACATTCTTTCCAACATTCTCCCACAGCCAGTGGCTTATTTAAATAAAAGTGTAGGTATCATCTCAAAAAAAATAATTAAATATCAACACAATGTAAATCCTATTTATTAGGTAACTTGTAGCCAATTTTAAACACATCTAATTATTACTGTATATATTAATCTGGTCATTTCAATACCTACTTTCTAAATATCTTTTGAATCAGCATCAAGACTTTATAAGATACTTTGCAAGCATATCTTGGACTTGGTACTATTTTTTTCTGGGGAAGCATAAGGATTTGCCATTCACACACAGCAAGGCCTCAAAGCATATTAATAAAATCTCTGGTCTGGCCTTCCATGTAAAACCTTTATTTCCCAGCTAATATCTAGTTACAGCTTTTAGACTTCTACATGTTTTAAAGAGATTCATTCGACCCTTTACTTTTCAGCTACATTAGTACACTAGATAATGTGCCCTATTTCTAATCTGAGGACATCCATTCTCAAAGTCTTGTCACTGAATCTTGTTTTACCCCTGCCTGCTAATGAGCTTTCTTCTCCTTGCATGGATAGTTAAAATCTGATAAAGCACCTCTTGACACTATCTGATAAACTGCTTAATCTATTTCATTTACGTCACTCCATACAATCCGTTTTCCAGATGTCTAAATACTTTTGCAGGTCTATTTTTCAGAACCCTTTCCAATTGTCAGCATCCTTTTTCATCCACAGACACCAGAACTGGACACTGTATCCCCATTATGGCTTGTTACTGCCATATATAGAGGTAACATAGACTCATAGCGTTTACTTAGCCAAAAAATCATTAGTAGGGAGCTCATGTTCAGCCTGATAATATGTCATCCTAGTCTTGTTAGGCTGTTAATAAGTCATCCTAGCACTAAAATCTCTTGAAACTGTAGCACCTAAGCAGCTAGGTAGCTCAGAATACTGGACACAGAACTACAGTGCCCATCACTTAGGACACCAATGGCCCACATGGTTGGTGTTGGCAAGTGTCCAGACCCATGCCGTGTATTTACAGGGGTCTGTCTGTGTGAAATGGTGACCTTCATTCAATGCTTCATACAAGAAAAATCCCTTTTCACATTAGGTTTTCTGGACATTTCAGCATATTTTTAACCTCCTTTACAAAAGTATTATAGCTGTCTTGACCACTGATACAAGCAGACCACAAGTATCTGTATTAATGCTCCAAATTAAGGAGTAGTAATGAATGTGAAGGATGAACCAGCTGGGTAACTCCAGGTAGAGTAACCTCTAGTATTAAGTTTGTAAGAACTTCAAAGCATCTGCTCTCTATATCCCTTTTTTCCTTCCATCTGCCTTGGAGGCATATCATATATTCACCATTGCACTTTTGACTGTTGTCATGATAACACATTTGATCAACCCAAAGACTGCAAGAATTGCTTTGTCTGTCTCGTGGCTGACCTACACAGTCACCTTCTGGTAAGGACAGGGGTGGCTCCATGTCCTAAAGCACCTGAACGCCAGCTCCTGCCTAATTATAAAAACTCTGCCAACCAGCAAAGAAAAAAGTACAAGATGTTTTTCAAAACACAGAATGTCCATTAAAAAAAAAAACCACAAAAAAAACCAAAAAAACAGATGCATGGCACTGGTATTTATGTGGAGGCACTAATAGCAACAGTGACGGTTTTGTCACTGGTGTCGTGAGCTTTCTATCGATTGAAATTCAATGAGGACAAAAAATGCCATGAACACATATTGGAAGAGTCGGGGGCAGAAATTTAATTATGGGGAGGGTGACTTGCCAAACTGCTCAGACCAGTCACCTTGGGGGCCTCCAATTAAGCCTCGGGCAACTATAGTGTCCCTTAAACTGAAGGCAGCTCAAGTT
>JANHGL010016525.1:32370-52826 GCA_024611195.1 Ceyx melanurus
GTTGAAAAATATTAATAATATATTATTATTATTATTTTGAAAAAAAAATGTGGCAAGTTTGCTTTTATATTATTCATGACCCATTTTAATTTGCATTGCTAAGGTAGTGCAATTAAAATTTTATGGCTGCCCAACACACCAGGACACAATGCAATGTGTATATCATACCAAACTGAATAGTGACTACAAGGCTGGAGGAAGAACTTCTGTAAAGTTTCGAGGTTTGTTTTTTTTTAGATAGAACTGAATTAGGATTGAAAAACAGAAAAACTCTACACCAAGGTCATATCATACTTTTTACTTAATGGAGGTAGATGTCTATAACAAAAGAAAAGGATATAATTCATTTGAGTCGACTGGCAGAGATATGATTAGGTCACTATTATCCAGAGTATTTAGGATGAATAATTTAAAACTAATATAAGTTCTGACTTATAAGCCAGAAAAAGGACATTGATTGTGTGGTACACTGTGAGTATACCATATATCTGTGTGGATTTTTTGTAAAAAAAAAAACAAAAACCAACAACAAACCCAAGCCATAAATATAATAACTTTTAAAATGTTCCAGAAACAGAAGCATACAAGACAGAGAAAGACAGCAACTGTATTCCTGTGTGAATTAACAGTGTCTGTATTAAAGGAAGCAGAAGAGCCCTCAGGTTCCTAGGAAGATGGGCTTTCTAGTTTTTTTCTTCGTGTGCATTAAGTAGAAATGTCTCTGTTGAGACAGGGCCTGCATCCAGTTCACTTTGTACAAGGTAAATTTGGCCAATCTGATTGATTGTGTAGATTCTAGCATAAAGCACATTTCCTGAATTAAATTAATTCAAAAGACAACCAGCATGAGAGATTTAGGAGTCTCTGTGGTTGGCAGAATGGAGGGTATTTTCAAACCCACCTTTAGAAATAGTCATAGAACTTTGATTAAACAAGATTTTACTTTCACATACTACTATATTCTGAACTATCTGAAATATTTGAAATATCACTAATTATTTAAAAGGGATTCTCTGATTCTTTCTTTCCTTTTTTTTTTTTCCTTTTTCCTTTCTATTTTTAGTGAACATGCAGTTGACTTGTATTTTTATTGATGAAAAACCAAAATAAACAAGGTTTATGAGAAATAGTGAACAAACTACAGGCAGAAGATAAGCTTTTACTGAATAAACAGACATTGTTATTGTAAAAGGCCAGGAAGGGAAGGACTGAGTTACTGCTTGTTTAATCCATAATTCCTTTTGATGAAGCATCATACCAGAATACTCTGACTTGGTCTCTTGGAACCTGTAAGGAAATTTCTCTATAGAGGTGTTACTAAGAGATCAATCACTAATCTCTGCCGTTCAGTCTGTCAGAACAAAAAAAAAAGAATGCTAAACATCTTCAATATGTAGCATTCATCTGACACAGAAACAAAGGAAATAGATGTTTGTACTTTGTGTTCACATAATCACTTATCAGTGTGAATATTTCTAAATTCAATGTATGCTTTTATTTCTGTCAGTTTAACTTCTCCATATACCTGCACTTACAGAAAGGTGATGCAGAATGGATACTGGACAAGGAATTGAACTTTTTTTTTTCTTCAAGTGCTGGTCCACACATGTACAAAATTTACAAACTAAAAATCCTAAAAATACACCCTAAAATCCCTGTCAATAATGTCACCTGATGTGACATTATTGTCAAACGTGTCACCTGATGTGACATCCCTAGCTATTAAAGCTAATTCTGAAATCTGGTCCAAAATGGCTGCCAGTAGGCTTACATAGAATCAACCACATCTGGGTTGAAAGGGATCTCTAGAGGTCATCTAGTCCAACCCCCAATGTCCCCAGGTGTTTTGTGGAACCAAAACCAGCATCTTGGGTAGCCTGAGAAACAACTAGTAGTGCTGTTGAAGAGCTGCAGCCATAGATTACACCAAATCCTCAAAATTATGATCTTATATCAATCATATAATCATAGGATCACAGATTACTGAGGTTGGAAAAGACCTTAAAGATCATTGAGTCCAGTCATTAACCTTATTCTACCAAGTCCACCACTAAGACATATCCCCAAGCAATATCAACAGGATCAACATCCTGTAGCTGCCATTATGTTTTTATAACAGGTGGTTAGTTAACTTTTATTCTTGTCCCACCATCAGGATTTAATTCCATTTCAAGAGTGCAAACCCTAAGCATACATTAGCTGCATATGCAAATTTTTCTCCTGGAGTATCCTTTGTTGTCAAGTATTTCAGGCATTGCATTAAGTTTTTCAGTAGCATGATTCCTGGGTTTGTGTTGCATAAGGTTGTCCTGTGAAGGTAAAACAGGACAAAATGCACCATCAGTCAGAAGGGGAAGGACAACCTTATGGTGCATTTTGTCCTATTTTACCTTCACAGAAGAGTAGACATGTTTCTGAGTAGCCAGTGAGCTTCCTTTTCATAACTTTGTCATATTCTTCCTAAGAAGCATAGCAAAATATTGATCTGCTCCATTGGCTATTTGGGCATTGGAAAAAAAGCCATCTTGCCCAAAACACTTCTTAATTTATTCTCTAAAATAACGAAAAGACCTCTCGATTAAAATAGGTAGAAAATACTTCCAACCTTGAAAGAACTGTAAATAGTGCTAGTGGACAACTCAGTCTGGCTCTCAGTTGTGCAAAAGGCTCAGATAATATGCCACGGATGTGAGCACTGGTACAGTGTAGTAAGGTGGAGGGGAAGGCTTTTGGAAAGGACAGGACAGCCTCATTCAGATGCAGCTCACACTGTGTTGTGTTAAGAATGCATCAGCCTCTTTATGACATCCAGGGGTAGTAAATTTTCATCCTGTTGACAACAGGAGTAATTGCTGTGTGCAGAATAAAATCACCTGTTTAAAAGTTTAAGTTCTATTTTTATGAGCTATGCTTCCTTATTTCTTAGTTTAATCAATTAAATTATTGTGTTATTGCTACTCACAATAGTTATGTTTCAGAAGAAAGCATCGAAAATTTTGCAAATTAACATTTTTTTTTTCCTTGGTACTAAAAGTTTCATATTCCATGTTATCCTTTGTATTGGTTGCTGATGATTTAAAGCTCTTTTGGCATTTTGGAGGTGTCTACACTGAAATTTCTGCAAAGGGAGTGTTCTCCTGTGAAAATGTGTTATACTAGATCTCAAATTCAGTAAAAGTACATGAAAGAAAGGAATGCCTTCATTAATAAACTGAAGCCTCTATAGATACCAGACTAATATTATCTTGTCACACCTGCCATTACTTGTGCTAAAATTGTGGTTGAAAAGTAGTATCATACACAAATTGGGTGAGAAAAAGATTAAAAAGCAATAAAAATATTAATATATACTCTTATTTCACAAAAAAAAACCAAAAATACCCAAACAAAACACACACAAAAATTCACATGCAGGACTGTGTTCTGTAAGCAGGGCTGACAAAAGCCATTTTTTCTCCTTTAGAGACACTGTAAATTGTCTAATTTTTTTTTTTTAATCAATATATCAAAGCCTCTGTACCAACTCAACCTGTCCTTGAACTTAATAATTCACTTTAAGTCTTGATTTTTAAAACTCTGCTTTCCATGAAGAAGAAAAGAACTAGCGATTATGGTAGATCTTACAAAACTTAGCACTAATTAATGTGCTACTCATAATCTCTTATGTGCTTATAAACACATTAAAAAACACTCAGGTTAAATACTATGTCAGAAATTCATAACTCATAAAAATCTATTAAGTTCTCTAAGGGAAATTCCTGTTATTAATGGGAAGGAAGCATTTTTACTATTTGCTTAAGGAATATGATGACTTCCTGTAAGTTTTATCTACTGCAAAGACATGAAGTAAGACTATTAATGGAATTGTTAATATCTCTCCAATGGTAAAAATACTAATTATGTGATGCTGTGCCTTTTTCACAGAGATTATCAAACACTTGCAGAGAGCTATTTCAAATCTGTGCCACAAAATTATTTGAAATTATAATCTTTTTGGTCTTGAAGTAGAGGTGAGAATATTGAAATTCAAACATTTTATTGCCCTCACACGTATTATCATGAAGAGTTAACACTTCTCAAATAATATTCTGGAGAACTTTTGTTTTTCTCCAATAAATAATATGTCATTTTAGAAGAATCAGATGAAAATACTGATAATAATACTAAAATTCTCCAAATTATCTGGAGTATACCATTCTAACCTTCTGAAAATTCAAAGCTCAGGAATGCTTCATTTGACTTACATATCTCTTGTACATGAGCTCTTTCCTTCTTTCACATCTCTCAGTTTTCAGATGGAATTATTTCTCTCCCACACTCCACATGATATTTCCTGCTTTGAAAGAAACAGAACTGTAGTGGGTTATTTCACATATTGACAGGGTTTATACTTCTGGTTTGGATAAAATCTATTGTACCTCAGGCTAAGAGAGAGGTGTGTGTCTCTTTCTCAGTGTTCATTCCACAACAGAACAGCTTTTTTCTGTCTACTGCTGCTTGAAATTGGTTAAAAATCCATTTTTGTAGGCAAATAATCTATATGATCCATAAAAGAAAAAAATCACTACAGTACCTATTTGAACACTGTAAATGTTTCATTTTCTCCTGATAAAAACAAACTGTGTAGAGACTTTTTCTGTATTTCTTGTGTCTAGTTATGAATATGCAGAAAACTATAGTAATCCAATCCTGGTTTTCTACATTATTCATACTTTTATTTCTCTATATATTAGGGTACATATTTCCTGTGAAACAGAGTTCATTTTCAAAAATGTCTCCTTTTCTTAGCTTGAGTATATACATATTACCATTTGGAATCTATAAAATAATGTCATATGAGTATTTCAAGCAGTTATAAATAATAAATTCATTGGGTCTAAATATAGCCTCAGCTGCCCCTGAAGAGGCAAAATCTTGAATCAACATTCTTTGCCCCTCTGACTTATCATCAGAGAAAAATAATGTTTGCACAGAGGTAAGCCTTAATCAGTAAAAACAGGTAATAGAATCAGAACTGTTTTTCTTTGGCTTTTCCTTTGGCTTCCTTTCTGACAATAGTAAAAAAAAAAAATACCTGTTTAAGGCAAAAAGATATTGTATAATACCCTTTTCAGATTAAACACTGTGTTCAGTTTGAGATTAGGAGTTGGAACACTGAGACCCTTGATATATGAAAAAAAAGCTCATATGAGATATTATTACACAAAATTTCAGAAAACTATTTTAAAGTTCTGTTCTGTCAGTAAAGAGTTCTCATAATAAATGGATTTATCTTTTTTTTTAATTTGTTAGTCCATATGTTTAATTTATGCTTTGGACATTAGTTCTATTCCAAAACTTAAATTATTTAGTTGCTTAAGACACAGACTTTATTTTTAAGACACTGAAGAAAAAAATACCTAAACCTGAAGTCTGAAAATTAGAAGTTATTCCATTTACATTGTGCTCCATTTCCAAACTAGGTAGTCAACTCCCGAAGATCCTTTGGGTATAGGTCCTCTATGTCATTACATATTTAACAAGACCACAAGTTTTAAAACTAGTGAGAAAGTCTTTTGCCAAGTACTGATGAAAGCATAAGAGATCTTCCAGTGACACATGTAATGACTGCAGCACTTAAACTGTGTCCTTCCATCTCCCTCAGTTAATTCTGTAAAGGAAAAATTCAATCTCTCCACTTGGATTACTGGACCAAAGAGTTTTACCTTCTATAAAATGAAGGAAAAATACAAAGGCTAACTCTAGGTGGAATGGATATATGTTTCTTTGTCCACCCTGTGTCCAGTTGTATTACCCAAAAAATAAGAAATGGGAGAAAAAAGCTCCCATTGCACAGCTATGGACAGCCAGTTCTCAGAACCTTTCACCTTACTACAGGGCATGAATGTAAATGTATGTACTCAGACCCAAGACCTACCTCAAAGTGTTGGAACCACTTTGTATAGAGGTAATATATAGATTATATTTTAAAATTCAGAAATATACAGCACAACACCATGGAAAAATATGTGCACTTTGTGTGAAACATACAGAGTATCTTGGAAACCATGCCAATAAAAACACTTATTTGAGTAGACACCTGTCAGATTCCTTGTTAAGGTTAATTCTCATAGCCAAATCTCTGTATTTCTTGAAAAAAAATAATTAAAAAAAAAAAATTCCAAGGCTCAACCAAGCTCAAACTTACATTAATAGCAAGATTTATACTGAATTTGGTACTTTTTTCTTCAAGGCATTGGTAAAGATATTTGTTTCACTGTTGGATAAATTATTGGTAAACTTTTGTTGAGAACAGCTCAGAAGGATTCAGATTGTTTGCTGATCTATGATCATTTTTATCATAAAGTTAAAATGTTATGCTTAGGTTATGCTTATGTTTTTCACTGCTTCTACAAAACACAAACTTCAGAAGTGTTGTTACCATAAAGGCTGTACTCAGCAGTAAGTTCATAAATAATTGCTGAGAAGCTTTTATGCTGCTTTATTCAAGTCAGATGAATTTTCCAGAAACAGAATCACTGAAAGTTTTAGTTACAGCAGATAAAGGAGGTAGAAAAAAGAGATAGTGTATATTGTAGCTTTTTTTGGTTTTGTTTGGTGGCTTAACCTACTCCAGAAAGAAAAAGGTTTCTTTTATTATACAATCAATGTATGTTTACTATCTCAGAAAAATCACCTTTAGCTGGTAAAACTCAAAAAAATGTGATCTTCCATTCTGCTGCTGCTGCTAACATCAGTGATTATTTTGTCCTTTCCTCCATGTGTCTGTCAGATAGATTGCCATAACATATCTCAAAAGGGCACATGTAAAACATATAACACAATTCATTTCATCAAAGGTCAAAATGAGATGGAGCTTTGCCTGACCCTACAAGAACAAGTCACCTGCCATAATTGCAACATTTGCTACTGAGAAAACATGACAGCCAAGAGATGCTGAAGGAGTGTGTGGAGGTAATCCAAAGTGTTACTGTCTCACCCATGCAATGTGATATAAGGGTGAGATAATAGCTGAGGGGGTAGAAACTGGAATATATTTCTATGAGGCTACCACACAACACTGGGAGAAGATTTGTCTGCTTTCCCTCAGCAGCTGCATACAGCAGCTGTTTTAAGCAGCAAGAGCATCCTTCTTCACATAAATTCCCTTTGAAGCTCCAAGCAAAACATATTATTTTCCCATTACCACATTCACAGTTAGGTGACTAAGATTGTGTGATAATTAAGTTACTAGATTCTCATTCCTTCATGATTCCATAGAAGTTCAAGATTTTGCCACTTATTCTTACTCCTTCCTGATTCATTATTTCTGTATTGACAATGGACTGCCTGGAATGTTATTCTTCCAGTGTTAAGCTCCTAAGTACACATAGATCTCTAGGAAAGTGTCTCTGTGGACTAAGAACATTTTCTGTCACCTTTTTCTGCTTTCCAATTAGCACTAGGCATAAACTATTTCTTCTTCAGGGTAGCATGCATCATTACTACCCAAATCTTCTCTTTAAACTAAAGTAAATTGGGTAGAAGAAAACAGCTCAGCAAGCAAATACAAACCCAGTATTGGCTGGCCCAACAGTGTCACAGAATGCTATTCTAATGGGATGGTCTGAATGGCAAGGAGAAAATAGGCTTTTCTAACTGTCCACTAGGTCAGGTTCAGGCTCAGAGCCCCATCCAGCCTGGCCTTAAAACCTTCCAAAGATGGGGCTTCCAACACCTCTCTGGGCAACCTGTTGTCAGTGTGCTCCTCTCTATATTCATGCAACTATATGAATTAGTCCACAATTGCAAAAGTCAGAAGTCACACTACCCTTCCATAATGCTTGATAGATGTAGGCAAAAGTTCTTTCATTTAAGGAAAAAAACTGCTTTAACATTTTAGTAACCATGAGATATGACATACTTCTTTTAGTCCTTTGAAGTGCACAATTGCATTCTAAATTAAGGAGTTACACATTTGAATCTGCACTTTGGTGTAGAGTCTGTGAATGTTCCAACATATTCTCCTCAGTTTTTGGGGTAATGTAAGCTCTGGGGTGGTCAGAAGTGAATTTTCAAGAAGTGTTATCAGTGAGATTTTTCAGGGAAAACCATTTAGGCTATAGGGAGATCTCAAAGAGAAGAGATAAAAAACATGGAGTTAAAAATGCATTTGTCAGCTCTGATTCATCTATGTATTTTTGTTATAATGTCTTCTATGTAATGAGATGTCATTACCAAGTTGTGTATTGCTCCAATGTAGCCATCCATTACAGTAAAGCAGAAATAGCACATTCCATTAATCACAGACACAAGGTTAAATAAAGATGTAAGTGTGTTGGGAAAGCAAGGCTTCAAGTGTATGTCACCTTGATATATTAAGCAAACGTCTTAGAAGGGGTTATAGGCCTTAGAATAATAGTCGTCATATTAAGCAGAGCTGTATTAACAATGCTTAACTCAGTAATAGTAATTTATATTGTTATTAAATAATTGATTATTTGAGTTGTTTGACATAAAATAAGCAACATATGGTACATAACATTTGAAACCAAAGTGAATTTCCTGAAAGAAATGAGGATTTCAATTTGACTCAATACATTTGGTTTGATAAATATTCCTTTCAAATCTATTATTTTATTTATTTTTTTTACGCATTATTAAGCTGTTCCTTCTACATTACAGAGATGAATGCACACAGAATTACTGCTCAATTCATTCTCAAGTCAGGGGTCATTTCAGCATTCTGTGCTTTGATAAATAAAAACCCTAATATGCGCTAGGATAACTTTGTGGAGTACTATACTACAAGTGGCTGACTTCTACCTAATAGGCAAGGAAATAATAAGGAAATAAGCTAATAAGGAAAGGTTGTTGGGACAATAGACATACCCATTTTGTTCCATTCTGTGGAGTTGGTTTTTTTCCATCTTTTTTTCTTCTCAATTTATGAATTCTGTTTCTTCTGTTTCTTTCTTCAAGAGAAACTGTTATTTCTCCTATTTTGCATCCTTCCTGTTCAGTATCCCATTTTCATTTTCTTTGCATCAAAGTTCAAAAAGTATCATTGTTCTCTGCAACACCAGACATCTATGGTGCTCTGCAATAATAAAAGACACCAGATAAACAACAAAGTTCCTGCAAAAATCAACTTGCAGTATAAAGGATCAGAAGTCAGTGATGGTTAAATACATTTCTTGCTTGAATGTTGGTTTTGAACTGTTGACTAGATTTGGACATGAAATTAATTTTTTCCTTAATTATACCAAGAAATATTCCTCCCACATAGGGCTATTTTACCTCCTGGTTCAACTTGGACACTTTATTTATACTTTGTCATAGGTATCTGCCATTAGTCAGAGAACTACTTGGCCTTAAATTACAGGAAACAAAGTAGTTAGGTATGAGCCTTATAGCTGGGTTCAAGAGTACCTTCTAGATGTTTCTGAATGCTTTAGCAAGACATTTACTCTGTAACATTTTTACCTACTAAGGAGCTCAAAAGTGTAATAAATATATTTAAAGCATTGTTTCTGATATTATCTATTCCAGCCCTCCTTCACTATGTAATAGTTGTTTCATAAGTGTAAGAGATCACTGTGCACATGACATCTATTTAGAGAGGCAGAAAACACTTCAGGCACTGCTGTCTATTTTAAAGCATTTTATCCAACATGCTTTCTGACAGGCCTGCAGAGAAACACCAGTGTTTCAATATTTATAGATTAGGATAATTTACAGAAAGATAACACCTATTTTTCTTTAAATGTTTCTGACTTACCCAGTTGCATATTTCTTCCTTCTAACCCAAATTATTAGTGGTGTTATGATAATTAGGTGTATAGTGGGATGGGATGGAGTAGCACACTATAAAAGAGGTAAGTGGGATAACCTCTTTTCAGCAAAGACAAGTGAATTTAGCTTTTCAAATTACAGGTGCATTGTACATTTAATTTCTTCACTGCATATTCACTGGATTGAGGGTATTAACTGTTTTACAGTTTGTATTCATATTTACTAGATACCTAAAGAACTAGGATTTTCATTGTTAGTACATTTTTTAAATCTTGACCTGAAGTTGTATTTTCAATTTTTCAGCTGTATGCAATGCCTGCAGACTGAATAAGGTGATGTTTTCATTTTTTTTGGTCTCAATATGCCCAGACTCTTCCCCTCAGAGTTGGGAAAACAGCCTAAAATAAAAGGATTATGTGGTTGGTTGACTCTAGTTTTCTATAATTGAAAACAGCCAAACTTCAGTAAGTATATTAAATCTTAGCAATTTTTACAATACCTTTAAAATATTGCTTTCCTTCAATAATTTGGAAACACTTAATGATAATTTTATTTTTTGTTAATGTATTTTAAATAAACCAGTAAATAATTAATTTCACAAAATTTAGAGATGTGAAGAGCCATCTTGCAAAAGAATCATGGAAAATATTTTTATACCTAGAGTAGGAGAACTAACTCTGTCTATGAATGGTAATACTTTAATGTCTAATTCTGTCTTGGCCTTAGGAAGGGAATTCTCCTCTGTTATTTTCTTTAGTGTAAAGTCTACCAGAATTTTGATTAGGCTATAGTTTTATTATGTTGCAATTGACAAGGTTATTTGATATTGAAATATATATATTTCTGGGAAATATATCTGGGAAAGTTAAGGTTACAAATATGCAAGAACTCCTGTGCATTTTTCTTTTCCTTTAAATAGTCATCACCTAGCAGGACTCATTTTCTGTAATAGTGTATTGTTATTTGTTATGATGAAAAATACTTTACTTGAAAAATAGCTCAAATATCTGTCATAAAATCTTAATCAGGGCTACAAGAATTTTTTAGACACTTCAATTTCAGTGACAGGTTCTGATAAATTTGTTTATAACTCTGAATAAAAAAAGCATAAAATTGTGAAGGAAAAAAAAATTATATAAAAATCCAGGATTAATTCTGAGGTTTCTAAGACATTTCCTCATCTTTTTATAGTTTTTTTATTTCATACAGAAAGCCTCATTGGACTTTCCCATAATATTTACTTTATTGCAGTGAACACTGAAAGATGGACTTCCTATCTGCTAAACCAATACTAAAGAAGAAAGTGTTACCAAGGTTTATGTGTTTTCTACAACCTATATGGAAGTATAAAGGATTGTTATTACTATTTTTTTCATATTTTACCTGTACTTGACTTATACTGAAAAATAAGAGTCTCTTCTCCATATAAAATTATATCCCTTTTTATCTTTACAATTCCTCATTCCAAAATTTTACTTATGTTGCATCATTCAAGAAATGTTCTGAAAGTTTCAGGAGTGTATATATATATAAAAAGTTTTATCTTTAGCTTTTCGAATACCTAACAAAAGATTAATGAAACATAGGAAGTACCAGCAGTAAATCTGCAAGTAGGTAATTTGAGTGAAGCAAATGGATCGATATCTTTTCACTGGCTGTAACCTGGCTTAAATAATTTTAATAGTGTTAAATAAGTTCATCAATATAAGAAGATCTCAGTTCTCAGTAAAACACCCTTTCCCAGTTACATTAAATCACTTAGGTATAATTTCATAATGAAGAATTTTGTGGAATAATTCAGCCAGAATGGAGAAGGCATTTCCAAGAAGGGACTAATGGAAAGCATATGAATACTAAAAAAGGGATTTGAGGTGTTCTAGTATCCTACTACTATGAACCAAAGGAAACTCATTACCTTTTTTGATGTTTTGTTCTGTTAGAGCTGTGAATATCTTAAAATAATGTAAATTGATCAAGTTTTAAATATGTGCATGAGTTTTTTTCAGATTTGTGTATGTCTAACTATTGGCAAAAATGAACTTCAGCTGCTTCAATTTGAAGGTCTGTGCACATATGCTAAGAAGATAAGGGTTGTTTATCGATTCAAAGATATTTTTCTTCTAGACACAGAACTTCGTTTCCAAATCAGATTTCTTGCTGCCTTCTCATTAGCTAGAAGACTATATATGAAAGAGGATCCTATGTGTTTAGTCTCCCTTCTTTCCTGTCACTGTTTTCTTAGCCACTAAACTGGAAGAACATGTGTTGAAACAAAGACTTTCACTAAGGATTTCTGACAAGGAACAGAACTGATTTCCTGTCAAGGGTTTTCTTTGGAAACTTTTTCAGTTACTATGCAGAGCTCATAGGTCTCTGAGAAGGCAGAAAAGACAGTATTAATTATTTCTTCCCTACAATATTATTCATTAATCTATTCTCTCTTTAAAATTTATAGTAGCCAGATGGTGTCACAGAGTGCTAAATGCCTGTATTTTATTTGACTTTTGAAATGGCTGGAAACTTGCTTCCTGGGTTTGGGAGGTTTTATAAAGGAGATAAAATGTTCTCTTATGAATAGATATTGCCTGAAGTGAACAGTTCAGGTCAGCATTAAAAAAAAAAATAAAATTGTATAACTGTAAAACAGACAAAACTTAACCTGCTGGATATCTAACCAGAATTTAGTAATCTGACTTCATTGCCTGTGAACTCTATGACCAAGCAGGATAATCCTAGCCACAAACACTTAAATCCGCTGAACACTGTATTGCTCTTACTTGATGTGATTTTACAGATCCTGACATGATCAATACAGGTGGTATGAAATAGAGCAAATGAAGACAACAGAAATTATCATCATCATCATCATCATACAGATTACCCCTGCTGAAAAATCTACGCTGTGCAATTGACTATGGAATAAAAACCGGATCTGTGTTGTTAATGTGCTTACATTTCCACAGATAGTAACTCCTTTGAGATTTAAAAAAACAGTAAGACTCAAGTTTCCATTAATTTTGCTTTCAATGATCTTTCTTTCATGCAAACTTCTATATTTAGTTATGAAAGTCTGCGTGAGACTAGAGACAAAAGCCAAGGCAGAAGCATGGAGTTTGGGCTTCTTTTTGATATTACAGCATTTACAAAGTTTCTTATTAAACTGTATGGCTCATTCATCAGCAGGAAAACGTCACTTGCTGAGAGAACAGCTCAGAGAGATCAGTCCTCTCCATCCCATTCCACTTTCCCACTAAGTCTATCCCAAGAGGTGTTATCTCAAAGCTCATTGCCAATCTGAAGAGATATTCTTGAATATGTTTCACATTTTAGCCAAAGAGTTGCCTTTTTATCCATTATCATGGATTATGTTTTCAGCTAGTTTTGGGTGATGAAAGTCATGTTAGATTCAAAGGAATGGTTTTCTTAAGTGGTTGTCTTGAATCTATTCTACTGTGTCTGGAATTGCTAAGAACGATGGATAAAACTGGTATACAGGCTCACAGGAATAAGATGCATTTTTAAAGATATATCCATTAACATGTTCTGACATTTCTGTTTCCCAGAGGTTTTCATAACAGCTTTTAGATCCCTTGAAGAATTTTCTTTTGTCAACATGAAGAGGATATTTTGTGCTCCTTCAGTAAGAAAAACCTACCAGCACATCTGTACAATCAATCTCTGCTTTAAGTTTATTGCATATAGAAAATTCAAAGCCATTAAAGGTCTGGTTTTCAGCCTGAAAAAAACTTGGGCAGAGTGTTATATCTAGTGTGCATTAACCTTGTTGATACATCAAATTTGGAAAGTGAATAAATAATCTTAAAATGTTTATTAAGGAAAACAATAGAGACATAAGAGCTTTTAAAAGGAGAGCTAAACTGAATTCAGTTTGACTATATAACTGAGAAAATGATGTGTTATTATTCATTTTCATCTTTTGGCCTTGTAGGAAACTGTCACATTAGTGTTTTGTAAAAATCTTTGAGCTGTGCTTATTGCCCGTTCCCCGATGCTCTCTGAGAAGAACTAGTAATTTAAATTACCATGGAATCAAACTTCTAAAGAGAAGTTATTAGACAGTTTTTCAATGCATTCTGCTGCCTCAAAGAAAAGTAACAAAAACAATAGTCCACATCTTTAAACATAGTTCTGCAAAATATTTTGATCAGGCATGTCAAGAGTTCTTGTCTTTCTTTCTGCCTATATTCTTTAAAGATTCACTTAACATTTTAAACAAAGGTTTGTTTAAGAGCCAATATGATAAGCCCTTTCAACATACTTGGTTATTTTACAGTCACTCTTTCTCCCACCTCCCTTCATGAACCCATGTTGGTTGGGCCTGAGACCTGCATTGTCCTGCACTTGCCATGTGATCACCGCCAAGATGAACTGTTCCATAACCTTTCCCGGGACTGAGATCAGGCTGACAGGCCTGTAGTTCCCTGGATCATCCTTCCTGCCCTTCTTATAGATGGGTGTCACATTGGCAAGTCTCCAGTCATCCGGGACCTCCCCAGTTGACCAGGATTGCTGATAAATGATGGAGAGAGGCTTGGCAAGTTCCTCTGCCAGTTCCCTCAGCACTCTTGGGTGGATCCCATCTGGCCCCATAGGCCTGTGGGTTTCCAGTTGGCTTAGAAGGTCCTTAACTACCACTTCCTGGATTATGAGGGGACTATTCTGGTCTCTCTCCCTATCTTCCAGCTGAGGGGATTGAATACCATGGGGATAACCAGACTGACTATTAAAGACTGAGGCAAAGAAGGCATCAAGTACCTCGGCCCTTTCCTCATCCTTGATAACAATGTTCCCCCTTGCATCCAGTAAAGGATGGAGATTCTCGCTGGTTCTTTTTTTGTTGTTAATATATTTGTAAAAACTCTTTTTATTCTCTCTTGCAGCAGTGGCCAGGATGAGTTCTAGCTGAGCTTTCCCCCCCTCTAATGTTCTTTCTACATAACCTAACTAAATCCCTGTACTCTTCTTGAGTAGCCTGCACCTTCTTCCAAAGGTGGTAGACTCTCCTATTTCTCCTAAGGTGCGCCAGAAGCTCCCTATTTAGCCAGACTGGTCATCTTCCCTGCCAGTTCATCTTATGACACATGGAGACAGCTGCTCCTGGGCCTTTAAGAGTTCCTTTTTTAAAGAAGTCCAGCCTTCCTGGACCCCCTTGCCCTCTAGGACTGTACTCCAAGGGATTTTCTCAACCAGTGTTCTAAACAGGTTGAGGTCTGCCCTTTGGAAGTCCATGGTAATAGTCCATTGCTGCTCCTCCTCCTTATATGGGCAAGAATTGAGAACTCTATCATTTCATGCTCACTAAGCCCAAGACAGCCTCCGACCACCACATTACCCACCAGTCCCTCTCTGTACGTTACCAACAAGTCCAGCAAAGCACCTCCCCTGGTGGGCTCACTTACCAGCTGAGTCAGGAGGTTATCTTCCACAGAGTCCAGGAACCTTCTGGACTGTTTCCTGTCTGCTGTGTTATATTTCCAGCAGATGTCTGGCAAGTCGAGATCTCCCACAAGAACAAGGCCTTGCAATTTTGAGGCTTCTTCCAGTTGTCCATAGAATAATTCATCAACCTCTTCATCCTGGTTGGGTGGTCTATAACAGACCCCCAGCAGGTCTATATGTATCTATATAATTTAAGAACAGATTGTTATGACATAAATTGACATCATTTTTTTGTTCACCTGATGAGTTAGTATCATCACTGTCTTTTTCATTACAATGAGAGAAAAAGATCCAACACACGAGTCAGTAGCTAATTAAAAGAAGAAACTAGAAAAAGCAGGTGAAAAAAAATTCCAGAAATATTATATAATCATATTCTTGTCCCATATGCTTTGATTCTTTAGGAGATTTAATGCATCAGTAAAATATTTAACAGAACTTTCAAAGAGAAGCAATATTTCAGTTTCTGAAATAAATAAATATTTCTCTTCCCACAGTGCTTGAGAAGTGATACCCAAGGTTCATTTACCTAAGTGAAAGCAGTGTTGATCTTTGCCATGTGGTATGTAATAGTTTGCTTATTTTGTGTTCTTAGGTGACCAAGATGGGGTTTGGATCATAGATGAGTCACTCTGTGATACACGGCCAGGGCTGTCCCGTGGTCCATCTCTACTCATGTTTGTTTGTTGTTGTTTTTTTGTTGTAGTCCACTTAGTACCTTAGGCATCATGAATGCTCCAGTCACAGATCACACAGAGCATGGCATTGAGGTTTGCTTTTGCTCCCATTGTATGCCAAATCCCCAGTGGATTCCTTTAAGTGGCTGATAGGACCCCTTAATGCTATTAAAAAGGATTTAATATGAACCATTCCTGTACCACAAGTTATAATGAGTAGAGAGGGAAAGGGAGATCACATGGAAAGGAGGTGGATGTCACAACTCACAGTTACTAATTCATGAAGAATGCAAAACATCCAGATTGTTATTCTAAGAAAAAATATATATATATATAATCTTTAAAATGGGTTTCATGCATATTAATTTTATAGTTAGCGCAAGGGACAGGATACTCTGACAGACCTTTACACATGACAGAGAGCTAAGGGGACTGTCAAGCCCCATAGAAGATCTCATTCCAGTGTCTCACTTTTAATGTCTCTATGACAGTAAGAGGGAAAGATTTAGCACTGCCTCTGGGGCTCTACTAAATCTGAAGTCTCTGTCACTTTTAGAGCAAGATCGTCTTTTTCTCTCCAACCTGTAATGACAATGCAGTGGCAGCCACCATCAGTTACTGAAAGAGTGTTCAGGCATCTTTTCTGGTTCCACTGAAAGTTTGGTTGTGGAGAGGCAGCAGATGGGATGAAGTAAATCTAAAATCCACTGTATTGTCAAAAAACAGCTGCCGTACAAAACACCTCTGTGCATTGCCTCGCAGAGGCCTGACACAGGCCAGGTTGACAACTTCATCAGCTTTGCTGCTTAAGAGGGAAAAAGGAATAACTGACCAATCAACTGCACAAGGGCATATTCTCTTTGTCCTTTTGGCAGCAACGAAGACAATGAATACTATGAGTTTAAGTAATACTTCCTAATAGTGTCAAAATGTCTCCAGCATCAAATCTGGATAATCCAAGACACCAACTTTCACAGCAGTCTATACTCTAACATCCTGAAGAGTTAAATACTTAGTTAGGAGTTTAACAGTTTGACTCAGACTGCTATTAGCCTCACTAATACTTTTTTTTAATATACTGAAATCCAAGGTAGGCATATCTATTTGTTTCTTCTTTTTCCTCTATATTAAAAATACCAGTATTGAAAAAAAAAAAAAAAAAGAAAGGAGGAAAAGGATAACAGTTCAACATAAGGACAATGATGCAGTGTGGTATTTCAGGAATGGAGGTTAACCAACAACGAGGTCAGTACAGTCTCTAGCAGGTGTGACTCACAGTGATATTCCCTCAGGAACCAGCATATGCCATGCCAGTTGATTTTGGCCATTTGTTTCTCTGGCATGTAATAGGAAAAGTGTATAAATACTTGTTTAATTAGTCATGTAAATCTGTCACTTATTCTCCCATGTTAGGAAATAATGCTACCTCCTAAATGTGTCTGCAATATAGTTTCAGTTTCTCCACTTCATTATTTTAGTCAGGTCTGAATTTTGCTTGGGCAGTTGGTTTGAGTGTGAATATATGTTCATTTTGTGAAGGAGGTTGGTCTCATTTCTTTAAAAAAACTATTGTTCTGAATAATACTTACCTGTAGTTATGTGTTAGCCTTTGCTATCAATTCTTGTACTAGGGTGAATTTCTGAAGTCTCAAAATTAAATAGGAATGAGAAATTTATCTGATTAAATTAGAACTGCTTAAATAGACATTTAAGCAAAAGACAGCAAAGATCTTTTATGAAACGGGAAATAAGTTTTTCTGAAAAGGCTTGGTTAACATGTCACAAAGTTATTAACAGATGATAAGTAAATGGATTTAGGACAGTTTTTTATTAACATAGAGTAGAAAAAAAGATAAAAAAACGCATAGTAGGATAAATCTTAATATTCCACTTAGAAACATTGCTGAGTACCTAAAGAGACAAGACAGATGAAAGGCTGATGAAAGGGATTTTTTTCCTATCAAAATGAAACCATTTTGTCATTTCCATTTGCATTTGTTATGTTTCATGTGCATAGAGAGAAAACCAAGAGCGAAGAGTTTACACTTGGTATTGCAGTCATATTTTATTGCTTTTTAAGGCCTTTAGAATACCCATTCCAATTATCCTACTCCTTCAAAATTACCTCATCATCATTCTTTGGCTACTTTAACTATAACAGATTTCCATTCTACCTCTCTGTCACTGTCCCTTCACAGGCTTTTGTATTATTGCCCCCTTCTCTATCAACTCCCCATGCCTGAAACTCATGGCACTCTAAGTTCAGTTACTACAGGCTGGACCAGGTCCCTGCAGACCTGTATACCAACTATTTATTTTATATTATCTAGGTCACTAATCTCCCTCAAATCACTCCTTAAATAATGCCTCCCCACACCACCACCTCCTCCTGGAAAGCTTTTCAATTTAACCTCTGTAAAGATTCCAAAATCTAATTCACCACTCAGTCAATAATAGAGTACATAATAAAACACTCTCTATTTTAGCATCACAGCTCTAAACTCGAAATCTGGGGGAGGGGATGATGTAAAAAGACTACTTGTTTGGGAAATTGCTGAATTTACAGCCTGAGGGTGTAATAAATCTTGTTTTTCCAGGTTAAGTACTTCTTTTTCCTCCTTGAGTCTCAATTAAACACAGTATTTTTATACGCAATATATTTGGATTTACCCTCCAGTCTCATTAAGATGTTGAAGCAACTACCTTTTTTATTCTTTCCAACTTATTGTACTCCCATTAAAAAATAATTTGTACCATTAGTTTCAAAGTTATAGTGAAGTCTTACAATTAACCCTGAAACTGGATGAATTAACTTTATGTTTTATTATAACCTTGCACTCAAATTCCATTTACTCAGCTTCATTATTTTCCCATCTCTGTTTCCTGAGAAGCCAGAAAACCTCTCATCAAGATTATTAAGGACAACTTTATGTTAATGAAAAGATTTGTCCTCTACACAACTTCAAACCAAAATTACCCAATATGTTGCTGGGCTGTTCACCCCTCCTTTCTGACCTTTCATCACAGATATAAGATTTTGTCCAGAGTTAATAGAGTAACTATATCTCCTTGGAACAGACTTTCTTCAAAGGTTTTGACTTTAAGAGCAGGTGCTTCACCACAGATTCCTTAATGAAGTTTTCGGAACCAGATCATTTCTTCTTACACAGGCATAACCCAGACATGTTACTCAACAATCAGATTATTTACTCTAAAGTTAAAGAAAGGAGAAGAGCAGAAGGCTGTTCAGTGCAAGCATATCAGCTCCAGACTGAAGACAGAAAGGGAGCATGGACCTGTTGGAGGGGGTCAAGAGGAAGGGAGCAAAAATGATCAGGGGGATGAAACATCTCTCCTATGAGAACCATCTGAGAGAGTTGAGGTTGTTCAGGCTGGAGAAGACTCCAGCAAGACCTTATTGCAGTCTTTTACTACTTAAAGGGGGGCTTAGAAGAAAGATGGGAACAATCTTTTTAGCAGGGCCTGTTGTGATAAGAGTTTTTCTAACATCTGGCATAGACTACATAAGGAAAACCAAGTAAATGAAGAAGAATTTCATATTACACCATCTTACCTCTGGCTTCTGAATTACAAACGCCTCACTAAACACAAGTTCACCCAGACTAATCAGGAACCTGTTACTCTGGGCTGGTAGTATCATTCTGGTCATGTAATTCTCCTTAATTCTTCCTCTTTGATTTACCAATATTTCTTGCAGATAACTTATTCTCCCTATTGTACTTCGCTAATATTTTTTTTTCTAGAACTGCTTATTTATTAGCAGAAATAAGTAAATACATCATGTAGTTTTGTAGACTTTGAATCCATTTTGTTAGGCAAACATCCTCTCTTGTGTATTTCCAATGGCTATCCAAGGCTGTTGCATACTTCACATAAGGGTTTGTGTTTTTTTCTTTCTGACTCATGGAAGCTTCTTCCTCCATTATTCTGAGACCCTAAGCTCATGATTTCATGATTTCTGATCACAGGTTCTCTGAGATAAGAGTGGCTCAGAGTTAAAAAAAAAAAAAAAGAAAAAAAAAGAAAAAAAAAGAAAAAAAAAAAGTGGTTAAGAGTTAAAAAGAGTACTGCAAATCCAAATGGTCCAGATGAAGAGGCATTGAGGGGCCTGGAATCAGACACAGGTGTAATTTAGGTTTCTAGAATCCAAACATCAGCCCCAAACCCACCTAAGACTAGAGACTTACCAAGAGATTGTAATCAGAATCATATTACAGTGGCTGTGCCTGCTTAGAACATCCCATAGTATGCTATTAGGGCAGCTTCGTGAAAGTAGATCATTAATATCTCTTTCTTTGGTCTTAAAATCTTCTGTTTTGAATTCTGCTACAAACACATGGGAATTAAAATATTCCAGATACTTATATCCTGTACTTGATGTATTGCCAAATCCTCATATGAGTGTAACTAGTAAAAAGGAAACCTTTATCTCTCCTATGCCCTTATGAACTTTTACCTTTTTTCCTTCTGTTTAATCTTAGACAGCATCAATCTGTACACAACAATCAGCATCTTCACTGTGAG
>JANHGL010016526.1:0-12755 GCA_024611195.1 Ceyx melanurus
TTTCACTAGAGGCCCTTGGAAACAGCCCCTCTCCAGCCTTCCTGGAGCCCCTTCAGGCACTGGAAGGTGGCTCTAAGGTCTCCCCAGAGCCTTCTCCAGGCTGAACAACCCCAGCTCCTTCAGCCTCTCCTCATAGGAGAGGTGTTTCAGCCCCCTGATCATCCTTGTTGCCCTCCTCTGGCCCTGCTCCATCAGCTCCATGTCTCTCCTGTGCTGAGGGCTCCAGACTGGATGCAATACTCCAGGTGAGGTCTGAGCAGAGCAGAGCAGAGGGGCAGAATCACCTCTCTCCAGCTGCTGGCCACACTTCTCTTGGATTCAGAACAGGACCAGAAAACACAGCATGACAACGGCTTTGCTTCACGTTAAAGCATCAGAGTAAAATAAAGAAAGGGTGTAGTTATAGGTGTTTATGAAAAGTTAGTATTTTCAAATCCAGAGCAGAGGGAGGTCCCTGCCATGTACCTGAATCTTGCAAAGTTCTAAAATGTAGGTCACATCTATTTAGGACGCTGAGCATCCCTTTTGGCTAGTTCTACATGACTTCACACCCAGCTACCTCAAGAGCTGGCTGCTTCAACATGCTCCCCACTTAACATCCAATTCCAAAATGCTCTTCTCTCACCCCAGGTGATATATAAAGTTTCTACGAGCTTCATCTCAGGACTGAGGACTCTGCTTTCAGGACAAAACACCAACAGACACTGCAGTGCTGGGAATGGAAGTGCAAATGTATTTCACAGATGCTTCCCTGAGATCTCTCAAAGTGATTAATTGGTAAAGGCATCAATGTAAATCATCTGATGAGCAACAAGTTCCTCTCTGTAACAAAAAATCTGACAGATTTTACCTCAGCTATTAACTCACTAATATTTGGGTCAGGAATTAGGAAAACTCAACAGGATTGCAAAGAATTCTTTCTCATAGGCTTATCAGTGGCCAGTTCTTAATTCTGAACTTTCTTATTCCTCCAAACTGCCAAGACTAACTGAATTCCTTCAAACAGTTGTTACATCAAAGCTTTTGCATAAACTTACTGAATCAAAGAATGCATTCTGGTGTGTGTATAATCTTTGCTTGATGCTCAACCACCTGCTGGTTCAGGAAAATACAGGTGTAATTTTAGAGAGTTATTTGTTTAAAGTTTCCTTAGAAGATAAAGGATACACAGTAACTCAAATACCCCCAGTGCATCTAAGAACAAAACCCTAAAACATTCACCGGACTGATGTTTTTTTCCTGTTACTTTAAGCTAATACTTTACTTAATTACTTACTATTCTTTGAATTAACCAAAAAAATTAGGAAATTTTGAAGTAGGAAATATGGGAAATAAAAGGGAAAGCAAAGCATCTCATCCTCAGATGGGGTTTTACAACTGTAAGATTGACTGTAAAGATTATTGACATTTATAAAATCATTTTTTTACATGGCAGCCTGGGACCTTGTTGTCAAACCAGGTAGTGCATTTAGGCATTGTTTTAGACTTTGTCCCAAGCAGAAGCATAACTAAAAATCAAGATCCTTTCTGCGTGTTTTTAGTAATTTTTGTCAGAAAAAACAAGGATAAATAGGAACAGTAATGTTTACTTTTCTGAATTAAAGTTTTCTCCTTCCATTTGATAAGTCATGTTAATGTAAGGGTTGGATTTAACACTCACTGCCAATACGGATGGGAGAACATATTTTTCAATTCTTTTTACAGAACAGTTTATTTAGTTATCCATGTGTATCTACCAAAGGCTAAAGTATTGGATAGCAAAGGTTATCCAAACTCCAGAGAAGGAGCATGCTGGAGTGAGTAACAAATTGGCTATAAACTGCTAATTGTTGAAAAAATAATCTTTTTCTTTAGGAATAGAGTGAAACTGAGTCATTACTATCTCATTTGCCCAAGTAACCATCCTGCACTTCAATTGATTTATTGATGAAAAGGAGAAAAGTAAGCTCCTTAGAAAAGGAGCTAGTAAGCATCTTGGAAACTTTAAGGCACATTTTTATTGCTTGCAACTGAGATTCCTGAAGCTTGCAACACAGCTGCACATAAGCTGGATGGCCACCATTTTTTGTCTGAAAATGCTTCTCTACAACAAACCTATTTTCAGACAGACCAGATTTCCATAGCAACATAAAAAAGAATAATAATAATAATAAAATATGTACAATGTATTTCTGTAGTTTCAGAGCACTGCAAACTTGCCATTCTGTTAGCAGAAATACTCTTTTCATACACTAACTTTTCCATAGATTAAATTCTTGGAGAATGTAAGGATGTAAGGACAGGGGGCTCTGTGCCACCACAGGCTTTCCTTGCTTATTTCAATTTCACAAATCTTCAAGATAATTATGGCAACTATTTCCTTACATTGTGGAAGATCCTTATTCATCAGTGAAGATGTTCATCCCTGTAGCTATAAATCTGTATCTATTAGCACACGTGTCTCAGGTCTGGAACAAAACTTTAAAATACCTGTTTTAAGGTTCAGCAATAACTTGCTGGATAGTAACTTGTAAGGATTAGTGAGTGTTGTCTCGGGCATATGCAAAATAGAGAAACCTTTAATTACATATTACTTGTAGATTTTATACAGTCATTTTTTGACACTGTAGTTATGAAAGTAGTAAAATATTTCATGTATACATAGAGGATATGTGTGTATATATACATACACATATGGTAGAATGAGTTTGGTGTCCCCCAGCAGTGATGCCTCACGTCCACTATTGAACACTGATGAAATGTGAGGGGTGACACTGGCAGAGGCCTGAATCAGTGCAGGAAACATAATGATGCCCTGAGAGGTTCCTCAGAAATGAAAAACACTTTCAAGTCCATGGCATATGTATCAGCAGATTGCAAATGCATGTGTTGGAGAGGCTCCCAAAACCAGCTCGCAGAACACCAATGAAAGGCCAACAGTAGATGGTATTTGTATCCAGCAAGCCCACTGAAGTATGGGGGTTTTTCTGCCTTGCCTTTTTCTTCAAAGAGATTTGGGAAAGAAAGGACATGAATCTCTCTGAACCGAGAGAATAAAGAGCAATACTCTCAATTCCAGCCTATTAATTTCCACAAGCTACCGGGAGCCCCAAGGAACAAAGAAGAGAGAACAAAACACCAAGTAACTTTATCCTTTCACCAGCATTTTTACAATGCAATGGCACCCCTGAGACTTAAATATCACTGCTGAAAGGGATTTTAAGCTCTGCACTGCAGTGCTAGTTTGCTTGGAGATTGCATTATAACCTCTATTTGCTAGACCAGTCCTCTCATGCCTTAGCCTGTGACTTAAGTGACAACTGAAAGATGCCACTCACGTAGGTTTCTTGTTGACTTTAAGCCTAACAATATTACAAAAACTAAAAGAGCAAACAAACAAAAACAGAAAAAAAAAAAAGAAACCAAACCAAAATAAACCACCACAGCAAACACCAACCAACCAAACTGCATTAACCCTTCCTGGGCTGAAGGAAACAAACTACAGTCCATAATGAAATTTTAAAATCAATCCATTTACAAGTCAAAGCAATTGGAAATGGACTCTTGCAGAAGTGCAACACCTAGTTCTTGATCATCTTTGGACCAGATGGTTTCAATAATGAAATAACTTCATAACCAAGCTGTGACACCTACACTGGTGATAGGTGCAGGCACAATCCAAGGTGGATGCTGACCCCCACCCAAACCATACCTTTAAGTTGATGAGTTAGACCACTGAAAATTAAACCCTTCCAGCTAATTGTTCCACAGACACCAAGTAGCAACCAAAAGGCCACAACCTTAGCATCCTTGGACTAACTGCTCAGCTAAAGAACAAAGACATTTGGTACAAAATAAGGGCTTTTGCCTGAAAAAATATTGTCTGTACTGAGTTCGGGCACAGCTGGGCCAGGAATAAAAGTGGGATGTAAAGCTTCCCAGTCTGGGCCCCAGGAGGAACAGGCAGTGGGAGGCAGTGGTGGAGGTCTGGGGAGTGAGAGAAGGTGCCAGAGAAGGAGTGGGACTGTGGCTAGAGGGGAGAAGCTGACAGGGTAGCAAGGACAGAGTAAGCAAAATCACTGAGAAATGACTAAAAATGTTTGGAACTGCTACACTAGAAGTATTTAACCAAAAATTATTTGGCTTTATCCCTTGAAAAAAGAAGCCACTGACGTGTCTGCACAGTGCAGTGTGAGGTAAGTGTACAACCAGGCAAACTGGCTGCAGCTTGAAAATGCTTTCCTCAGATTTTTACCTCACTGGCTATGTGCTGCCTCCACAGCAGCTAGAGAACAACACAGTGAAGAAGTAGGAGCCTTCAAACAGACAACTTGAATAAAAGCCCAGTGAGAGCTGGACTGGCACCTAGATTCTGGTTGCAATGTAGGTTAAAGGCTGATCTTACATCCAGACACAGCATCAGGCATCAGACCTGACACCTGGAGAATTCATTCCAGGGGGAGCAGAAATGGGACACAGATATTATTAATTCCATAACTGTGTCACCAATCTTAAGCAAGGACTCATAGCCAGAAACTTCATAGAACTATACAAATCTATCTCTAATTGCTACTCCTTTCTCTATGTAATACATATATGATTGCCTATAGCTTAAAAAAACCCAAGTCACTAACCATTTTCTGATATGTTAATGCAGTCCTTGAAATAATCTCCATAATAATAATAATGAGCTAGTAATATGGGTATTAGTCATGGATTGCATTGCCCTGTGAGTAAAGGTTCAGCTGAAATAACTCCAAATTCACAAATATAATAATAATACCAAGAGTCCTCTATAGAAAAAGATACTTTAAAACTATAAATGCAAGAGACAAAGGTTTAATGTTTTCATCCTTCCCCACACACACACTGGTTACTTAAGAAAAAAATGTGTAATAAAAACAAAGGATTCCCAATTGTTTCTGAATCTCCTGAGCAAAAATAAATCAAATGAACTCCAGAGATATTTTTTGACAGTGAGCTAAAGGTGTATTATGAGAGAGTAGGAGGCTCAGTGGGTGAATATCACTGCTCACCCATGAAAGGTGTATTAGAACCTATAAAGAGAAATGTGTGGTTTCCCTGTTTAACAGACATCAGCCACGAGAGCAGTCACACAATTCAACTCTGAAGCAATTCTGGCGAGTGTGGCAGGGATTTTTAGAGCAGAACAATACATCAGCATAACCCACAATTATTGAGTTGGATGGCAAAAGCTGGTGCAGCACCTCTGCTTCTGGGAAGTGCTGCTGTTTGCATTTTCATAAGCACAGAAGCAAAAGAGAGTAAAGACTTTTCATTTTTGGCTTTCCACCTCAGATTTCCTATCTAAGATCTTCATGCAGCCAACTATTAAGTCTTCTGGGTATTTTCTAATCACTTCAAAAGCATCTAAATGTAAACCTGCAATCAAGCACTGGCAGTTTGAAATATATGCTTTGCCCTGTTGAGAGAATTTTTGAAATGCATATAGTGATTTAAATATTTTGCTCAATTACCATGTAATGTTACTATCTACAGAGCATTATATACCATGCTTTCCACTGAGTCTTGACAAAACAGCTTTAGAAGAGAGAGGAATTTAGATAATGTGGTTATGTAAGATGTTCTCTTTCTGTGTGGGATCTCCTCTTCTATAGGTTTGTATTAGGAGACAGTGTCAGGGTTTGGCTTTGGCCAAGCTGAACAATACAAAGAAAATAAATCACAGTTACATCTCCACGTATAACATATAATTATATAATTCATATAGTAAATGAAGCAAACAGCAGTTTTGTTACACTGAATTAGAGATGTTTTAAACGTGCTTGTTAATTGTTAATCGCTCAGATGCCCTTTCATTCCCAGGGCAAGGAAATCCATGACTAACACCCATATTACAATTTTCTACTGATAAAGTGTTCCTTACCTTCAAAGCTCATCTTTGCTGAATCTTAGCATCTGATTTGCAAAGCCAGGGATACTGTCCAAAAATCTGTTCCAGCTTCCGTACAGTATGTACTCCCAACAAAGTGTTTCACTCAGACATTTTTAGTTAGAGCTCACTATTCCTCTTTAAGCCTAGCTGTCAGTTCCAGCATTCATCATTACATTGCTTAACCATACAAACAAAGCAAAGGTCTGTTTGGTTTTCACTAATTTGACCACCATAATTAGCATTTCATAAGCCTTCCTTTAAACAAAATATTGGGTCAAAACAGTTATTGGTAGAATTCCATCGAAAACAACAGAATGACCCCAGAGAATAATTTAGCCTATTTTGTTTTCATTTAATTGTGCATGTTTAAACTGTAATTATCTGACTATTAAAACATGCCTACATCCATTCTAGCTGATGGGGCTGGGACACATCCAAAGGCCATCCTAACCAGTAGAGAACAGTGTTCACTGACCTCAGAGAGCCTCACACTGGGGCCAAAATGTGCCACACCTGAGACTTCAAGTTTAGCAGAAAATGCATTATTTGGCATCTTGTTCACTGAGCTGAGGGTATCATCCCAAACTGAGACCTGACCAAATAGCTTTATGGCAGGAGAGGCTCAACATCTGTTCCTCTCCAAGATCCACAGACAAAGCATCAGGATGAAATAGGAAAGGCAGAGGAGGGAAGGTAGAAGTGGGGCTATAAATCACCACTGGAAATGGCAGCCCAGAACAAAACAGCTGGAGATGTTTTATACCATCCCAATACCCTGGTTTACTGCTTCCCCAGCACAAGAAATTCTCTCACAAGCACCTCCTGTCACAAGCAAATAAGCACATTTCAGAGTTTACAGCAAGAGTCCTGTGCCCTACATTCAAAACCTCTAACAGAGAGAAAGGAAGCAACTGAATCTCTTCTATAACATAATGAAAATACAATAGGTTTCTAGGTGGGAGCCAAATGCTGGCTGCAACCTACAATGCCTTGTGTGATTTGGGACCATATTACCTGAGAAATTGTTTCTGTCCCTGGGAAATTTTACTGCAGCCAAGACCTGCAGGAATGCTCAATTGCAGTTTTATGGTATAAATGAGAAGGTTTTTTTGGTGATAGGGGCTCAGTTTAGGAGTCTCCTACCCCTAGGGTTTCTGAAAGCTCAGGTTCGTTAAACTTCAAAGTACACTGTAAAATTCCTCTTTTTTTTTTTTTCTTAGGTTGCAGTACAAGGACAAGCTAAAAACAGTGGGAAATGTTATATTCATGAGCTGTCCTCTAGCACCATTTAATGTGTGGTAATGTATAGAAAAGATAAACAGAACAAGCTGTACTTGTTGTGCTACCTGTAATGATAGTTTATGCACAGAAAGAAGAGGGGCATGTAAAACAGGTGAAGAAAAAGCAACAACTGGCAAGTTATTAAACTTGTCTAATCAGCACCCATGTAGGAAGCTTAGAAATGGAAATTAATCTGGCTGTTCTGTTCATAGCAGTATTGTCTTCTCTGTATGGCTACTTCATTGCTGTTGTCTTGTTTATTTTCTTTTGTTGGAAAAAGCAAATCATCTATTTATTTGCCTTCCCTATTCTCCCTCATTCCATCTCTCCTTGTAGACTTCTTAATTTCAATCTGTCATGAGCAACAACTGGCAGTCTCGAGAGGAGGATGAGTTGAGGACCACTGGTCCTCACCAGCAACATTTGGGAGGCAAGTTCAGGTATTCACAGTCACATTTTTAGGCTTTAATTCTGTGTATCAATGAATGTATATACTCTATACCTCAGTGTCACCTTCCTTCTAGACTGTGGCTTCTAATTGGTCACTAACCTGTCCCACTGCAGTGGTTTTGTGCAAGAAAAGCATGGAGGGAGCTAAGAAAAAAGGGGCACTGGTGATGCTGCAGAAGCTGAAGCAGCACTGAGACTGTGCAGCCCCAAACATGCTGCAAACATGCAGCTCACTTCAGCACTGAGAGTTGACTCCATTCTTTACAGTGGATAATTCTACAGATAGATAATTCCACCCATACTAGATGCTACCTCTCTGTGGAGGTAAGTAACCCTTAAAATTCTACCATGTATTAATTTCCACTAGAAAATGCAATTTCTTTGAAATGTTCTCTTCACAATTCTCTGCAGGCTTCAAACTTCAGCAGGCACATAAATCATGGAGGTACTTTTTGCCTTGCTCTGAAGAAAGTCCACTTTTATTTGGAGCTAATCACTGAATGTCAGCATTTCTTGCCCATGTAAGGCAGCACAGGGCACTGCTGTCACACTGGTAACACTCTAGTATTTTATTTCTACTCTGCATACACTTCTTTAGAATTGTAGCCAATTAGTATTGGTTAGGAGCAATTTCATAACATAGATATTTTAATTGGAACCACACTGAGTTCCTGAAAACATTTTGCAGGAGTGGTATTCTAGTGAGAGTGGAGAAAGCAGGTAACAGTCTTTTATCTTGATCACTGACTGATGTGAAAAAGAGAAATTAAGTGAAGCCACTAATTCTATGCACAGTAAGAACTGAATACTGGTCTTCCACTTCCTCAACAAACACCTAAAGCACATCATGACAGAATTGAGGTGGGTGAGGAAGGGGAGTGCTGGGTGATATAGCCAAAAATAAATTTAGTTGGCTTTTAAACTCTTGGAGTTGCAGAGATCTAGTACAGCTTTCCAAACTATGAAATAAGGATGAAAATAAAAACAACTAACAATAAATAAAAATGAAAATTCAATCAGTCTTATTAAGATGTATGGCAGGGCAGGGAAGGAGGAAGAAAATAATTAACAATCATCAAATGCTTCAGCTGCATCTTTTATTTCTTTATGTTCATCTGTTTGCTGTGATAATACAAATGGATGATCCAGAGTGGGACTGACCTCAGATAAAGTAAAACAAGTTAAAATGGAAGTGAACTGAAAGAGGAACAGTCACAAGGCATAAAGTGAAAGGTTTTGTAGACAGTATCAGCTCTTTGATGAAGCTTAATGTTGCATTCAGCTATTTTCATAATTTGATATTTTGAACTGCTTCTCCATCTTTCATATAATGCAAGCTTCTTTTGTCAACTCTTGTTTTTTACAATAGCTATTCACACTTCTGAAGTAATTTTTGTACCACAGTCATATCCATTCTGGGTTTCAAAATGTGCATTTTATACTCTTATTATACTGATGTAAATTTAGAGAGAAAAGCTGATAGAAAATGAAAAGGTTACACTGCTAGGCTACTTTTCAGTCTCCATTTAATACAAAAATGCCTCGATCCAAAAGCAAACACATAAAGGTACAACAAAACATTTAATAGGACTGATCTAAAAATGTTTCTTGAAGAGAGACAACAGTGCTTTACAGAGATGAAATAACAAACCACTTTCAAATATGGACTAATAAGACTCTCACTGAAATTAGGATCAGATTGTGGCTTTGAACACAACTCCCCTTTGTATTTATGAGTAATGCCACCACAGCATTTTGTTACCACACTGATGACATGAGAAACTACTGAACTGCTACAGATTGCACACAACAGACAACTCACTTTATCCTCTCTGTAGTTATTTACTTGCATATTTTCTATGTGAGGACAAGGTGACTATAATATGCCAGCATCCCAATCTGTATACCCTCTCACCAAGTAAAAAATTAATTAAAAACATAAAAGAAAACAGTGATCCTCCCCTATAAAAATCAGCATGCCTGAAATAGGAAGGTAGGTTAAGCCCAAAAGATATTTGTATATAATAATTTTATAAGCCTTTATGACTTTATAGCCACTAGAGTTTTAGAATAAACTTCAGAGTGGTGCTAAATGTAACACCAAGCTTCCTATCTACTGTTGGAAATATTAGTGAATTTCTTATAGCTCTCTCTTAAATGCCAGTTCTGTCATTTCCAAATATGCAGAGTGAGTTGCCATGTTCCAAAGATACAACATGGCTAAGCTATTACACTCATTGGGAAGTGCCAAAAAAAAAAAATCATTTAAAAAATGCAATTTAGCACTGGTTTTTTTTTTTTCACAGATGCAGCAGGGCTTACTGCACAGTGCAGAGCATCACCCTCACACAGCTTCACAGCTTTTGGACAAGAGGAGATAGATTGGTACTAATGGATTTGCCTTTCCTAATTAGCATAGCTTACAAATGATTTTTCCTAAGTTAAAGCACTACAATTTGATGATTGATTTTAATATATATTAAATATATGCCTTGCAGCTACAGCACCTGAGCAGGTTACAGGATACCTGAGTTCTGTGGCTTGATTGTGACTTAGAATACTTTTTCCTTAGGAAAACCACCCCATGAATCCCTGAATACTCTTTTGCAGCTGTTATGGATATCCCACAAGGCACCACTTGTGGATTCATAGCAGACACAGGGCTTAAATATTCATCCACTTTGATGTCAATTAGCAACATGTTGTTTCTTCTTCATATTTAAATCACCCAGTGTTTGAATATAGTATGGAATTTCAGAGAATTTCCTAGTAAACTGTGTGATTAGCATGTCAAAAACATTATGTTTAAATAAAAAATCTGTAAGAAATTCAGCATCAAACTATTAGCTTCAGTACCAGTGATACAAATCCCAAACATACAAATTAACTAAAATATTACATAGATATTTTCTTTGTGCTTTAAGTCGCTTCACATTTATTTGGGGAGAGGGGAGAGGTATTTTCAGGTGTTCTGCTTGCTTAGAAGTGGGGGATTTTTGCTGTATTGCTGATTAATGAGAAATACCCTTCCAGAAAAAGACAGCAGAAAACTACCACCACTCATTGGGTCCCACAGAGATCTGCTTTCTTCCAACATGAAGCAATCTCCAAGTCTTTTGAAAGTTGTCAAAATCCAGTAAGATAATTATTGGATTAATTTCTAAGGTAATAGAACCTGGTCAATATCCAGCTATTGCTGTACAGAAAATATTTGATTATGGAAAGTAACAAAAAACATACCATAAACTCTGCTCACTTTAAAAACCTAATATATTTTCCCAGTAGGAAAATCAGGCAAAAAAACAGGGCAGAAGGCAACTACAGATAATTCAGATGAGAATGGGAGCTCAGGTTCCAGTGTGACCTGTGCTTGCTCTGAAATTCTCAGTGTCTAGAAAATTATTTACTTCTTGATGAGGATAACTTTAAGAGTGCCAAAGAGGGTTTTTTTACATATATGTGCCTACAAGATATGCTGGGTATGTAGCCCTTTGTCTGCTCAGGTGAAATAGGGTTGCCTGAACACAGCTGTCCGGTGCCATCTGAGATATTTTTGGAGACAAATCTAACTTTTTCTTCTGTGGATGAGCAGTAAGGAAGATGTAAGGCAGATGACCCTCTCATCCATCACCTCAGTGCATGCTTTACAACATTAAATAATGAGTTGAATCAATAGACAACCTAAACATAAAACACTCAGCATGCTGACAGCCTCTTACATGTAGACAATCAAATTTACAGACCATCTTCATGCAAATCTTACCAAGTCTTCCTATACAATGTCCAGTGTTGTTCTGAGACACTCAGGTACCAGTACCTGGGTCACCTGTCCAGTGGCAGGTAAGATACAGAACCTAGAGAAAACCATGTCATGCTTAGGTGCCAGCTGGAGATAAGCATGGGTACATGAGAGCATCTTGTATTGTGAGAGGGACTTGAACAAAAGTCCAAGAGATCACATTAAGGGAGAATGTAGAAGTCCTAGAAATTAAGAAGTCACAGAAATTTTCCAATCTTCCACTGCAAAACCTTGTTTGGCACCTTGCTTGCTGCTCCAGGTGACCCACGGGTGTAATGGGTATTGGCCCCAAGTTTGTGTAAAACACTGAAACAATTAGTTGGCATTTTTAATCAAATGAAAATTCTGATCTGACAATCTGTGGTAAATGCTTTTAACAGACTTATTCTGAGACACTTCTACATCTGGTGTGCTAACTGTGGCTCAGTAAAGTTAAATGTGTATTTTTAAAGACAAAATCATAGCAGCTTTGCCCACGGAACAGGTAGGATGAGATTCAGTTCTCCTACAGCTGAACCAGTCACCCCCAGGCATCCTTTGCAGTCAATTTGATCTATTCAGACACCCACTTTAGAATGAGATTAATTGCACTTTACACTGACTAAACCTCCACTGACTGTAAATGCAAGGGCCACAAGCCTAGATGGAGATATCAGTACTATATGAATTCCACACGTTGTGATAAATGCAAGTAAAAAGTGTGCACTGAAGTTAACTGAATGGTTTTCCCAAGGTCTCAGGAATAGTTTAGAGCTTCTGGTTTATCCAGTTCTCACAAGTTTTGAAACCAGCATCACAACTGTCCAGAAATGAGGCAACTTATTGTTAAAAGGACCAACTTAAGAGATTAAATCTCCCCAGTTCAGATGTAGCTGGTCAGCACACACACACATTCCTTGTTAAACATCTTTTGCCAATACTTGAAGCAAAAGGCAGTAGCAGGTATTCCACTTTTGCCTCTGCATTATGTTCATTAATTCTTAACTGCACCCTATTTCTCTACCCATGTACTTCTTTTTTTATGCCAAAGTATTTTATGCCTCTGATATTTTTATGTACTTGACTACAGGCAGCAATTAGAATGCTGGCACTTCCTGGCTACTAACATTTAAAGCTTCCATCACAAGAGAGATGGAGCATGTCATGTACTCATAAGGAACAGAATCATTACCAACAACTGCTATTATTGGCATGTTCCAAACAGGGTCCCAACGAGCCTTTTTCTACATTTTAGCCTCCTGTTGCTCAGCAAGCAATAGAGTAACTCAGGAGATCTGGCAAAATCATATGTATGGATTAAAACAAAACAAAACAAATCAAAAAACTAAA
>JANHGL010016526.1:14974-25648 GCA_024611195.1 Ceyx melanurus
ATCATTTGTCCATGTACACAGTGAAGCCAAAAATATAGCTTCTCTTTAGGATTTGAAAATGCCCATACTTGCTCTGTCCAAATTAGGTGGTTTCTTTGATTGGGGTTTTTTAAAGCACCTTTTGCTCAAAGAATTAATATATTCAAGTCACTCCTTCTGGGTAAGGATACAGTGAAAAGAACTGAAGTATGGCACAGCCCAAATATGATACTAAAACCAAAATCCCTGTTCACAGCAAGGTGTGGGCTTAGGGATGCCTTTGTCAGCTGGCACAAAAAAAAAACCAACCAGTTTTCAGGTTAGAGGCAAAACCTTTGCTCACCTGTAATTCAAATGGCTGAATGCATACATTTCAAATTAAGATAGCTGGATTTCACTAGGCTAATTTGTGGAAACTAAATACTAACAAACTGATGCCTGAGCAACTGACAGCTTAAATTTGCACACAGGCAGCACAATGTTCTCCAAGCCTACCTGGAGAGCACTTTATGTGTACTCATTTATTATATCAAATAACAAACACAAATGCATTTAAATCTCTAGGATGCATTAGTTTAAGACTTGTTTTCCCAGTGAAATTGTTTTCCATCGAAGGCAATGCTTTCAGTTATGTACAGCCTCTTGAATTGCTCCCCTGGGTGTGATGGTAACACTCTTAGGGCAGGATGTGGTTGCTTGCAAATGGGTGACTGATGTTATTATCACAGAATCACAGAATATTAGGGGTTGGAAGGGACCTGGAAGATCATCTAGTCCAACCCTCCTGCCAGAGCAGGGTCACCTAGACCAAGTCACCCAGGAACAGATCCAGGTGGGTCTTGAGTCTGTTGTGAGAAAAGAACAATGAGAATGTTGCTATCAAGGAAATTTAGAAAGATACATTCTTAATTAGTGACAACAGGCAACATTTCAGAAAATTATTTTTGTTAATATCTTCATAATAATCAAAATATAACCTATATATTATTGTCAACTTCTCTGGAGACACTCAAGACCTGCCTGGATCTGTTCCTGGGTGACTTGGTCTAGGTGACCCCGCTCTGGCAGGGGGGTTGGACTAGATCTTCACAATTTATTGCTTATGTGTAGAGTCCATTTTTCTAACAGGTTTATGGTATACAGGTTGGCACAGAATTGTGTTAAAACAATATATGAAAAAAAAAATCAATTAAGAAGAATACCATAAAATAGATCAAACAACACAGTAGCTATAGTAAAAAATACTATCACTGGATGGTAAAGTTTTGCAGATGGAGTTTTAAAAGGAATGCATCAAAAAGTTTTTACTGGGTAATAACTGAGTGAACCCAACATGCTTTCCTAATCAGGACATCTGGCACAGACACTGCTGTTTATTGTGGTAACTCCTGCAGATCTTTCAGTTGAGATTTCACTGGTGGTAGTGATTACAAGAGCTGGACATTTGTATGAAAGGAAGACAGAGCCAGAGTAGATGTTTTTTATTTTTTGCTCTGAAACAAATGAAAATTAATGATCACACTGATGTCTTTCAGAAGAGATTTCACAAAGGAACAGCCCAGTCCCACATACTTCGTTCCTTGTGCTTCAAAATCAGCAACAGGAACATTTCTTCCATCGGTCAAGAGAGGAGCACAGCTTATGTGGCAAGTCACAGCAGCAACCAGCAAGAGATTTCTTCAGGATAACTTGGACCAGCCCCAAAGAAAGGTCAATTTAAATCATCATTAAGTGGAATTATGCAACGGAAATTAAGAGCGATGGCAGCTTTTCTTGCAGTAAATGACTTCCTGATTGGTTTGGGTTTTTTTTTGACAAGTTACTCTCTTCTATGGGTAATTGATTTTCCAAGAACACTGCAGCCCAGCAGCTTCCTCACATCAGCTAAGACCCCTCTATGAATTTTACATATCAAGATGCATTATAAAATGCTGATTGTTTCTATAGTAGAACAAGACAACAAAAATACTCACCCCCTGTACTGCCTTATTAGGATCTCTTTACTGTTATATTCAGATGCTTTCATCTATATCCTAATCATTTGTCTCCTTTGCCAGGTTATCCAAGTTCTATCCAGGTTATGCCAAGCAGTATCACAATCCTTTCTGAAATCCCTCCCCAGCTCTCTGCCTTTGCTCACACAAATGTTAACACGACAAATCGTACTCAGAGCAAAGATCTTTCAAGCAGTGAAGCAAAATGTGATCTTTTAATTCAACACTGTAATCAGAATGTAAAGATTCACACATTGATCCTCTTGATGCTCAGGCATCACACCACTTTGCTGCATTTCAGTGCCCGTGTACATGCTGTGGAGTAACAGATGGACATTCTTCAGAGGAGTTTAAAGGAAAGTTCATCACATTAGGAAGCATACCACAAAGTTTTTTAAATAATAGTGTCATCTAAAGAAAGAAATAAACACAAAATATTCCACTACAAGCAGTTTGGAAAAGGTATTTGGTACCTTTTTACAAATAAATAAATAAACTGCATTACATTACTTGGTATGCAACTAAATAGGAGGTTACCTACAAGCAGATGCCAAGAAAGCTCCTACAAGAGATTGCAGTCTGGATGCAATAGAGGTCTATGGGGGAAACTTCTCTGCATTCTACAGCCTGGTGCATGCTGCACTTCTCAGCTTTGTATTTTGCTTTTTCTCCATCATTTTTTAGAACAGCAACTCATTACAGTCTTGGAAAATAAAAAGAAATAGGAAATGACAGCAAAATTATCAAAGACCTGATGCTCGTCAGCAAAGGAAATGTGTTTCATCATTTATCCACCACAAGAAGTATTTGAGAGTGACTTCCACCCAGCTTTAAGTCATAAGCACAGTAGATATTAAAAATATTATTGTATCAGATGAGACATTTACTAAAGAATGTACCGTTTCCAAAAGCACCATAAAATGAAAATAGTATTTTGAAACACATATAATTCTTAATTACTGTATGTCAAAAAGAAAACTCAAAACCAAACAATGTAAAAGAACATTAACTGCACTATAAATGACCTCAAGAATTAATATATATTACTATAGGAGATCTTTTCCTGGTGGATGTAATATTTTCACTGATTTATGTAACCTTTAACAATTTATTTTAGCTGTAGAGAAACATTTTTAGGGAGGAAAAAGAAAAAAACTTTGGGAAGCATCCAAAATGAATCTATCACTTCAAAATCGGAAAAGAAAGATGACAGACCTTCAAACTGTTAAATTTAACTATTTAGATTTATGATAATGCTTTAGTTGTCTGTTTCATTACTTTCAAAGATCACTGTATGTGCCTTTGAATTCATGAAGTAATATATAACTTCCTAAATCTCGTTGCAGCTGAAGTGTAGGTAGTTCAAGTGTTCCTAAAAAAGGTCAAAGTAATATATTAATGCATCATGGTACAGAAGGAGGAATCAGGCTGAAAAATAACAGATACAAATTTTCTCTTTTAGAAATGTCATATACATTAAGATTTTGGACTAATAAATTCTCCATTGCCATTTAAGAACTGTGATTAAATTACTTAATAACTATATTATCATAAAAGTAGATGGTAACTAATTGCATCCCTCTTGAACTTTATCAAAAAGAATCTCTTGAAACCTCACTCTATAAACTCTGATCTACAAATCATAGTATATTCCAGTCGAAATAAACTGTGTCGTGAAGGAGCCATTCCAATTTCTTAGTCTACTAAAACTTATAGGAAGAAAACAGTAAATTTAAATTGCTGTTAAGCTACTAAGAAAATATCACTTGCATTAGTTATTTTTAATCTGATAAATTAATTAATCTCTTATATATCAGTTATTCTTTTTAATTCAATGTTTTATCTGGCTCCAAAAACTAACTGTGGACATTTGTGGTGTGAATACAAACTCTTGTATATTGTATATATATTGAATACTACTATACTATACAAAGTAGATTCCTAAATGACAACATTGGTAAACAGACCCTCAAACGAGATCAAAATATTAGTCTGAAATAAATATCAAATACAACCTATACAATGCATAACAGGAACGTGTAACAGGAATGCTTAATAATCCCAGTTTTAAAGTATAACACAATGGCAAAGATAACCCCAAAATAGCCAAAAAACAGGCCAGATGTTGGATAACAAAGCCACAAGGCACCATGAAAGAAAAGATCAGCTTCATGTCCTGCAGTCAGAAAGGGCTGGGAACATCAGAGGGGTTTAAATTCTCCTTCAGAGCAAAGGTGAACCTTGTGTGTGACCCCTTACCAAGGGGAGCCCAAAGTCTTCCCAGCTAGAGGATATTAATAGTTCTTGTTCACCACAGCCTCGTGCCCTCTGATGTCTTCGTGCCCCAATTGGAAAGAAAACAAATAAGCATTATCAAGTCTGCTTATTATTTGCTCTTCATCATGTTATCATAGGAAGCCTGACTAAGGGTATGATAAAGAATTCAGACAGAATACATATTCTTTTCAGAAACTCAGCTGAGCTTTTTCATTTCCTTTTCTAGCATTAAAAAAAAAAAAAAAAAAAAAAAGGGCCCAGGTTCTTCCTGTAGCTTCAACTATGCAGGATTTGAAAAGCTGCAAGTCTAAGGGAAGTAAATCAAAGGAAGAAAAGCAGGCTTTGTCCTCCTTTCTGCTCATCAGGGTAGATAATAATTATTAATCTCTAAAATTAAAGAATATATTTGTTTATTTAAATGATATCTGGATAAAGGTGCCCTTCTACTGATGCTCTTTTGGAAAGAAATTCACTTTGCATGAATGAAGTGCAAATATTGTCTTTTATTTTACTTGGACTCTTGGACAAATTCAATAAACAGTATTTATGCTCTGTAGTTTTATATCCCAATGACTTATTAAGCCATAAATCACTAAGAACATGGAAGTGGGGTTTCCTCCTTCCCCTCCTATTTGTAGATTACTTTATAAGAAAGAAAAGGGAGTAACTACTTGAGATTCTCTCTCTATTGAAGCTATTCAGTGTTTTACTAGGTTACCTGTGAAACTACTAAGCTAGTACTAGAAGGCAAGCACAAAAATGAGGAGGACTCCTCACTGCCAATAAAACAATAATAGAATAACCTACTGCTGGACACCTGTAGCTGCACCAAGCTCTAAAAATGACCATGCAGAGTGAAAAGCTTTGGACAAAGTTTCCTTGAAGGCCAAGTTGATTATCTGCATCATTAATAATACAGAATATGGTTTCTATGAACAGTCACCAGCCTATCCAGCTGCTAAACTAGGAGAGCTGCTGGAAACTTTGCCAATATTTTTTATGTAATTTGCATAATATCATTAGGGCATTAATAAGTTTTACAATGTAAATCACACTGTGAAGAAGCAAAGAATCAAAGGAAACTAATTCAGCTGATCTCCAACACACAAAAAATAAATCTCATATAGGAAAACAACACATTAAAAAAACCTGGCATGCTAAGGGCAATTAGATTCTGGACAAGCTTAAACAATTACTTTGCATTCTCTCCCACACTTTAGGGATTACTGAAAGGATCACCTAAATTAAAGAAGAAAGATGCAGTAAAAAAAAAAAAAAAAAAAGGTGTTGAATTGTTATTCTCAGGACTGACCTGCTACCTCTCCAGGGCAATGCAGGTTGTTGTACCCTCTGAAAGGCAGCACTGGAGCAGCCTCTCAGCTCCCAAGATGAAATACATCTCAGAGATACTCTAAATGACCACTACACAAGAGAATGCTGTCCAATTTCTCCCAAAATTTGTTTTTCTTTGTTCCATGATTTCCAAACTGTTCTCAACTTAATTATCAAGACTTAACCTTTACATTTGCTAGAATAAATTTGCAGAAAAATGTGTTCAAACTGAGCTCAGGTCAATCTGGCAACCCTAAGAAGATGTTCTTTCCTTAGACATAACAAATTTACTATTTAAAGAGAGTATTTAAGATGGAAGATGAAAAATTGAGAGTGGTAGAAGAATTCTGGGTAGAGAAAGAGCATCTATGAATGACCCAGGATGAGTAGCTATAGATAAATAGCAAGCTCTGGTGTATACTTTTCTCTGTCATTTGTGCATATGTACAGACTGAATCTGTAAATTACTGATTTTTGCCTTGTTGGGTTTATGTATGTATTTGACCATCTTTTTGACATGTTTCATTACTGTCAATTTACTTTATCACAGAGTGGTAGCAGCATCTATTGAAGATAATAGATACTGATTCCCCTTGTGAGATAAAAGCCTTCATCTATGACACATCTCATGCATCTCTGCTAACTGCAAGCACTTACCACCAAAAGTGAAAAGAAAGTATTTTTTGATTGTAAGAATACATGGTTATAAAACTAATTTTTTTTTAATAATACAAATTTAATTAAAAAAAAATAGAAAGATAAAGGCCAGCACCATATTGAAAGCTATTTGTTGCTCACTTCCAAAGCTGTCAAGGACAGAGAAATGCAGCAAATAAATGTGGAATGAAAATGCATGGAACACAAGTAAATTTTATGCATAGAAGTATTTAAGAAAGTACAGTGAGAAACAGATAAAAGCAAAGTGAGACCATATCTATATGAATGTGTAGAAACACTGATTGAGAAATTTAACTGCAGTGATTTCCATCCTCTCATCACAAGTGAGCATGTCCTAAATGAATAAACTGCTACTTGACATTTCCTAAATAAATATCATAGGAAGAGTACTTATTTTACTTTAATGAATCATTATGGCCCCTGCAACAGAAAGGAGCTGTGATGAACTATAATCTGTTCTGGGAAATGTAATTCTATAATGGAGATACATATGGACTGGAATCTGAGAAGTTGTGGTCTCCAACAAGTTGCCTTTAAAAGAGATTCTGATTCATCCATGCCCACTTCTCCTTCTATTTGCTCATAGCTGTTGACACCCTGTATCTGCCACGCAGAGAGAGATTTCTCTACTAGAGGTAAGAAAGCCATATGGTTGGTGGATGACTATGAAATTTCACAAGGCAAAATGAACCACATCGAATTTTTTTTCCTGTGGTTATTCAAACAAAACGATCCATTTAGCAAGCGGAATATTTGCAATTCGGGTGAGATATTTTGGCCCACAGAATACACTGCTGAGAGTGTAAAGTGTCTCTTCAATACAATCAAAATTGATGAGCTAACAGTAACTTGCTGCATTAGTGGTCCTCTTGCTCCCCATGAATGGCTAGATAAACAAATTCACTGTAGTGATGAACTGAAGCAGCAAATAAGACTTGTCTTATTCATGGAGTAGAACTGGAGCAGCTGTTTCTGTTTGACTGATGCAGTTTGAAAAGGCCCCCAGTGGTATACCTCAAACAAAAAAAAAATTTAAAAAGGGTTTCTTTGGTTTCTTTCAATGATTTTTATTACCAAAACTACTCATAGGATTAGCACAGCTGTAGAAAGAAATTGTTTTAACTGTGTGTAATTGCAAACGGGGAAAAAAAGTTCCTGAGAAAGGCAGGTGTAAAATACTATTTTACTACCTTTGTTGAGGCACATGAAAACTATCCCGGTAATTACTCCAACGTCCATAATTCAGCCAGGAAAAGCTCTCAAACAAGCTGAAATTTAGACATCCAGCCTACATCTAAATATTTCCTACTAGAACATCCACTGCCAGAAATCAAACAAACAAACAAAAACCTGTGGGAACTGGGAGGTGGCAACTTCACCAGGCTGGGCAATGTTCAGGGAAGCCTGCAGAGGGTACCAGCCCTCTGAGTGGGATGCTGCCTGGTGATCAGAAACCAAACATGCAAGGTTTTTGGGGAAACCAAATATGCAAGGTTTCCTCACGATGAGGAATGAACGTCCTAGTCAGGGATACATTTCTCCTATCACTTCTACCAACTAATAATAAAGTAACTTGCTTCCTATTTTGGAACTTACTAGAGTCTCGTTTTTAGCTAGTCATGATGGACCTTGACATTTTTGTCTTGATTTGGTAGCTTTTTCTTTTATTGGCTTGACAGAGGCAACAATATCACCATTAATGCTGCTGGGATTTTCTCCTACATAAAAGTGAAATTCCTATCCCATTAAATATTTAGGAATATTACCACCAATTCAGCAAATCTTGGATTCCACTGTGCAGTTCTATGCATTCTGTAGACAAAACACATTCTCCTCAACACCTCTGTCAAAAGCAGTCTATGCTTGCTGGTTTTAAATGTTTCTCTAAAGCATTTATGACTTTGCTCCAAGTGTACCTTCAACTTGTACCAGAAATTAAACTTATTTCAGAGAGACTGAAAATTTAACAAAGAGGAACAGCCTATACTGTTCTAGTGCAAACTGGAGAGATGTGTAACTAAATGCAAATAGCACTTTAAGGTACTGAAATGAAAAAAAATCTCAAATAGAATCAATGGATTTATTTGACAGTCTTAGTTTTTACTTCGTGTGTAACTGAACAATGGTACCATAAATACATTCTTTAACTTAGGAATATTATGTCTGAGCACACAGGGTCTGACTACAGCACTCAGAATTAAATTTCCATTGTAATTCATAAAACTATTAAACATAATCTAAGTCCATTTTACCCACATATCAGACATATTGAAAAGTGTGCAAAATGATGGCGGGGGGGGAATAACCTTTCAAATACAAATTATACAATCTGGTTAGTAGTGTAAAAATAGCTACGTGGAGTAAAATTTAAACTTACAGTTCTGAAAGAAGTGCTTTGTGCAAACCATCTGGAAAATGCTTGAAAGAATAATTGCTGCATTGCTGAAAGCATAGAAATACACCACTTCTACTCTATTTTACCTTCTTTCCACAGAAAACACAAAGGCAGAAATTAAACTAATTACAGATGTGACAGGCTGATAACTCAGATACATCTGCATTATAAAACAGCATCAGCCCCTGCTCTAGCCCAGAGCTACTTTTTCAAACAAGTCCAGCACAACCAATACCCTCCCTTGAGATACACCAAGCTGCAGGTAGAAAATACTCAAGCTACTGAGACTCCACATTACATTTCTCAGTCATCTGCACTTGGATCTCTCTGCACTCCATCACACCGAGGTCACCCTTCCTCAGCAAGATGCCTTCTTGCAGCCAGCTACTACTGAAATGACTAGAGGGGATTCAGTATTTCACATTTTCCGAGTGCTCCTCTTGCAGTGCTACTCAGAAACTCACAGGAAAAAAAAAAAAAGATACACAAAAGACTCCAACACTGAGAAGGGCACTTGAGTTTCACAGCCTTGTTCTTTGGGCTCACAGCGCTTTAAATGACTGAAGAACTTGATCTTGTTTAAAGTGCTTTAATTTGGAAGAGATGCAAACATCTCCCGAGACACGTGAAGCCGGTGTCACCCTGCGCGGTAACAGAGAGAAAACGGAAAGAAACGACAAAAGGTTCGTCGGCTGAAGATTAGGAACCCTTGGAAGTTTCAGGCAAGTTGAGGCCGAAGGCGACACTGGTGTCTGTCGCTAAGCTGCATCGCTATTGCAACTGGGGCACCGGCAGGGTAAGAATGAGGTTACGAAGGCGAGCGAACGCGGGGCCGCAGGAGAAAACCCCTTCAGCACTTCTCGCCGTCTGGAGAGCTCCTTTCGCTGCCCTCCCGCGGACCGATCCGCGCTGGCTCCATCGCACCGCACCGCACCGCACCGCGCCCGGCCGGCGGGGGCTGCAGCTTCGCACCCGCCCCGAGGTGGAGGCCGCCGGGGGCTCGGTCGGTTCCGCGCCGGGGCACGCTGCGGTATTTGCGTGATACCGCTTAACGATGCTATTTCTCCGCCACACGGTGTTTCAACACGGAGGCTCTCGACCAAGCCGGCTGCAAACACCACCCTCCTCCCCGCGGGGAGAGCCGCCACTCACCGCCCGCGGGCAACGCGGTAGATGCGCCCAGTGCCCGCCTCCCGCCGGCTGCGCGCCCGCGGACTCCTCCGACTGCGCCGAGCCCTGCGCACCCGCGGCGGGGCAGGTGCGCGGTGTCTGCGCGGGTAAGGCGCGGGATGCACCCACCGCCTGCCTCTCCTCGGATGCCGGGAGGCGAAGCCGCCGCCTCTCGGGGCCGGGCCGTCCGTCTTGTGAGGGGCTGTGGGAGGCCGAAGGGAGCATCGCGGCCCCTTCGACGGACTCGCGTCCTCCCCGGCACGGCAGCCTCGACGGCGGCAGGGAAGGAGGGGAATCGGGGCGGGAGGCAGCGCGGCCGCAGCCCCGGCGCCCCCCGGGGCCCCTCCTCGGGGGGCGATCCTGAGAATCACGCGTTCCCAAGATTGAAATCGCCAGCGTTACTGCGGTCGCCGCGTCCTCCGCCGCACCGCTGCCTCCGCACAAACCGGCCGCATGGAGGGTCCGTCCGTGTCCGTAGTCTCCCTCCCCGCCGCCTCTCCGCAGAAGGGACACTCGGGCATCGCCCCCGGCAGCGGGTTGGACCCCTCATTGCCACAGCGAACCTCCTCAGCACCCGCAGCAGCACCGCAGAGCGGGCAAGGGCGCTGGCCGCCCAGACGCGCCCGCCGCGGTTCCCGCCACGCAGCCGCCCCCTCCGCAGACAGCGCCCGCCCGCAGCCGTCGCACACCAGCATCGCAGGGGCCGGCCGCCTCCCTTCCAGCCGGTAGCGGCCCTTCCAGCGGCCACACTCCGACGCCTCGCCCCCCGCCCCGCCGCTGCCCGCTGGGAAGTGTCGTTTCCTCGCCTCAGGAGGCTTCTGCGCGCGCGTAGAACGGCGGCTCCCTCCC
>JANHGL010016528.1:1737-12943 GCA_024611195.1 Ceyx melanurus
TCCCCAGAGCCTTCTCTTCTCCAGGCTGAACAACCCCAGCTCCTTCAGCCTGTCCTCACAGCAGAGCTGTTCCAGCCTTCTGATCATCTTGCTGCAGCCCAGGCTGCCATTGGCCTTCTTGGCTGCCAGTGCCCACTGCTGGCTCATGTCCAGCTTCTCAGGCACCAACACCCCCAAGTCCTTTTCTGCAGTAAAGTTTTGACTTCCAGAACACATTGTTGCAGTGATTTTCTAAATTTAACTATGACCCATTTACACAAGTTTGTTGTTGGTTTTTTTTAATTGGCTTTTATGTGATAACTTTATTTTAAAAAACAGTGAATACCATTATTGATTTTCCAGAGATCTCTTACACTCCATATCAGTCACCATTCTTCTAGGTAGAAAGGTCCTAAACTAAAGAGTTCTCTTTCCTGCAGAAGTTCTGTTCTCTCCTCAGTGATCTTTGATGATCTTTTTATATTTTCTACTCTTTTTCTAGTAAGAAATGTAACAAACTGTAAATCTTAGAAGTAACTTCTAATTACACAGCTACTGTCTACGTTAGTCTTTGTTATGAGGGTCATTTTCAACAGATTTCAAAATAAATAGTCCAAGCATAAGAGGTTTTAGTACAACAATTAAGTGCTTTGAAAAGGAGACAATAATTTGATGCAATCGATATGAAAAGCTTTATTTCAAAAGGTCTTGGAACAATGTCTTGATGTATAGCATGATATGGTGAATATTCTTGTTACATATGACAGGATGGTCAGACATTTAGTCAAAAATCTGGAGGTAAAGAGTTAAGGGGAATTTAATCTTTCATTTTCCAAACCAGAAAAGTCTGGATGAATGATAGGTGCTCTCTATTAATCCTTCTTCCAAAGGGGAAGACAATAGGAATAAGGGAGAGAGACTTACAAAACTGAAAACTAAAGCAGTATTAATGCAAATATAGTAACAGTGAAATGAAATATGTGTAAATATAGAAGAAAAAGAAGTGTCAGACTCAACCTACCTGATGGTGATTGCTTCACCATCACCACTGATGTGGAGAGCAGAGTCCCAGACAGGATTCAGTGATAGATGGAAACTGAATTCAGGAGCTGGATTCTGGAATTGGATTCAGGAACACATGGATGGGATCAAAGGCAGAAAGGACAGAGTTCTCCTTGGACTCTGGTCATTGGAGAAGAGAACTTGACACTTGTGATCCATCAGCTTTTTACTGAATATGACATATATGGGATGGGATAGAATACCTTGTTGGTCACTTTAGGGTCTCCTGGTCTGTCTGCTCCTCCTCGCAGGTGTGACCTCTTATTTGCTGTAGGTGGCACACAAGATTTAACAGTGCACTTGGTCTTCACAGGAGCAAGTATAAGCAAGAGCATTTCTGCACACCAGTCCTTAGTAGGAACAATAAAGGCATCAAGTCTTATCACTACTAGAAGCAGACACCGTCTGCAAAAATATGCCATGAACTTTGGATAGTACAGTTACTTGCAGGAGACTGAGCTGAAAAGTAGCATGACCACACAGAATTAGTTCTGTTCTAGCTCAAACCAGGATAAAAATATGCAATGAAATCTAGGATGGCTAGGAAGGCTTTTTAACTGTCCTAGAATTTTTGGAGTTGGAAGTATTTCAAGAATTTATTTCTTAAAACACTTCCTTGAGGAACAGCTTTTCTTGCTACATATTAAAACACATATGTGAATTTAGTATAGCAAGTCCATGAACTTCAGAGAGTGTAAAATCACAATCCAAAATGAGGTTTTGATTGATAAACTGATTTTGAGGCAACTGATATATATGCCTCTGAAAAGTTTAATACACCAAATGAAGTATAACAGTGTAGCTCTGCTGCATTTTTAAAAATGGGTTTGCACCTGTAAATATTAATATTTGGGTTTATTAAGATTACATATTTCCAAAGATATAGTCTCTCACAGTAGGAGCCAAACTGTTCCTCCGTGGTTTGCAAACTGCAAAACTGTTGCTGTTTAAAGTGAGAAAGTTCTGCAGAGACTTCATGATTATAAGTTAAAATTTTCTGACAATAATCAAGAAAGACATTGTGTATTTTAATACTGAAAATAATGATTTGAAATGTTGATCTGAATTTGTACAAATAATCAATTTTTTTTTGAGGTTGAAAGAGACAAGATAAAGATTTACTATTAAAATTTTTGAATTAAATTAAATTAGTATGTTCTAACAAAATGGAAGTCTTCTGTTAAGGTAATAGATCTAGCTGAAGCTTGTAGGAAAATAAAAATAGAAATAGCCTTACTGAGGAACATAAATACAGAAATACATAACTGTTTTTGGAACCTCTGAATGCATGTAAATTGCTATAGGAAAAAGAGGCAAATGTAACAAAGATTGTGCAGTGTTTCTGATTAATTCTTATTGTAAGCAGATGTGATTTAATTGTTCATGGGTAAGCAAATAAATAGACATTTGGTTGAACAATGCATTAATTCCGCTTCTAAAAATATTAAAATCTGAAATACGATAGAGTTGAGAACCATTAGTTCCTGTTTTCACCTGATTTTATTTTAGAAAATGTTAATGCTACAGAACAGAAACCCTGTTCTGACTCTTTCAGGACAAAGATCATCACGATAGTAAGGTATTAATGGAAAGCCTGGACAAGGATCATGAACACAATAACATCATGGGGTTTGATCCCCCCTAGTGGTCTGTAATCTTCCACTTCTGACGTTTAATGCAGGTTGGTTCTTCCTGCTGCTTCCTGCCTGTCTTCCATCCCTGTGCTGAGTCAGCATCTGAAAGCAGCAGTGCAGAGTTTCTCTCGGGGACTGTACACAGCCCTGCACTGTTCAGCCCTGTTTGCTGTAGTACAGATTCAGCTCTCTAGGAGGTAGGTGTCCTGCTTGCACTGTGCACATACTTTCAAAACTTGTTAAAGTGAGAAAGGCACAGGAGTATGAGCTAAAGGAATAAATATTAATGGAAAGAAAGGAGAAACAGTAGCTTCTGGAAGCTATTATTAATTGCAAAAGGAAGACTTACAGATAAAAAGTTGTTCAAGAATCCAAACACTTGTAAAGTAATGAGTTTTTAAATCATACAGGGAGTAGAGTGAAATATTTTAGGTGACCAAGGAGTTTAAGCGGTGTCTAGAGCTTCATGGTTTCATATTCTCTGTGACACCTCTGAAAAACACCACTTCAAGATGCTTAGCTTTTCTGCTCTCATTCCTCATGTATCAAATGAGGATAATTATAGCTGCAGTAGTAGAATTTATTTCCCATTACAACATTTATTTTTAGAATGGAGTTCACAAAGTTGATCCTGATGAATTAATGGTTTACTCGGATGAGCTGGGAAGTGATGTCAGCTGAAGTAATTGATCACACAGTTTAATCACAATTGGCCACAATGCAGCCTGGAAGCCTGATCAACCTTAATACTTTGTTACAGAAGAGAGCATGTGCTCAGTGCAACATACTGGGTTTTAGCAGCCTTTTAGTTCCTGAAGGGAGCAGAAATGGTAGCATATTTCTAGTAAAAGTGCCCTGAATGTTTTGGTAAACATAGCAGTAGGAGTTCCACTGTGTATGGAGGGAATGTAAATGCAGATTTCAGAATCAAGCTATCTTTGAAGAGGAGAGAGAACACAAGCATACAGTGTGCATTCCTCATCTACCTGAAGTTCAGCACACTTGCTGAACAGGTAAGAACACAAAATGTAAATATAAGTAATATCTGTTAGTCGAGATTTGAAATCACCCTACAGGGAGAGTGTAAAAGAGAGAGGTGTATGTGAATGGAAAAAGTGTGAACAGAATCATTGTGAAATATGTCCTAAAAACACACTTTCTACTGAACAAAACATTGAACACAGAATTGTGAGTAGTTCTGAGCAGTTTGACTCTTGGCTAAAAAGGATATTCCTATGAGCAATATTCCTGATGAAACTAAGTGGAGAGAAGAAGATGTATTTTTTTTAGATTTAAACTTAAGAAGTGTCATAAAATTGTGCATAGTTTTTGTATTCTTCATTCAACTATTTTTCCTCAGAAGAAACAAATAATTGGTAATATTTATTTTTTTTCCTGAACTGAGGACAAGTCCCTACTATGCCATAGATTTCTATTCCATTACTAAGTGTTCTTATCTCTGTCAGTTCAATGAAAAAGATTCCCTAGTTTTATTTTCAAGAAGTTAGAGCTACAATCTCAACATCATTACAAAAGCTTTCATGGTCCTTAGGTTAGTGAGATTAAAGCTGACCTCTTCATGTTCTGACAGTTTATGGTAAATTATTTTTAAAGTAGAATGCTAGAGCAATCTGCAAATGGAAAAAAGATCCAATTCTTCAAGCTAATTTATTTTAATATTCCATTTCAGTTGTTGAGAGATATCAGAATGAGTAGATATGTAGCTTGGTTGTGTTGTCGTTGATATCATATCTATGTAACTTTAAATATAGTAATATCAAAACACTAATGTAAGGTAGACTTTGAATAATTAAGTTTGAGATTATCTAAACAGAAGTGAGTGTGTTGGCTCATTCAATACTGAATACCTCTGCTTAAGCATTATTCCTCTAGCTTGGGGGTTTCAGAAATGTTAGTGTCTTCAAAAAACAAAACATCAAAGACCGGTGTTACTTCGTAGACTTGTCACCACCTCAAACTAGAACTGCTCCATTATTTTGCAGGATGCTACTGTTCTGAAATTTTAATTAATAATTTGTGGGAAAGGAGTCGTTGATTTCATTTTTTTTGCTGCCTATTCTTGTCATTTTTGAGCGATTAATGAATTTTAAGTGGAGGAACTATCACAGCATTAAGAGAGAACTGAATCAAATATGGTAAACTGAAATTTGTCAAATATGGTAAATTAAGAGGGAAGGAGGTAGTTACAAGAGAGGATAAAGAGAATTAGAGGGTCAAGAAGAAGGAAGGCTAAGAGTCGATGACAATTCATGAAGTGAAGAATTAAGTCTAAGTGATAACAGAGAAATTAATGATTCTTCCTGGACAATACTACTCTTTATCTGAAGTTGTTAGGGAAAGCTTCCATTTGAAGAATGTGGTGGGGATCCAGGAAGATGCCGATGTTGCCTCTGAATTGGAGTTATCTTTGCTACTTGGAAGGATATCCAAGGGGTCAGTTTTAAAGTAGGGTTTTGTAGAAATCCCATCCAAATCTTACGCTGAATTCCATGCAAAGCTTTTAAGATACCACAGTCTTCAGGTTTAGTCTCAGGCCACCATGTTTAACACAAAATAAATAAAAAAAGAGGTCATAGCTTTTTCATGTTTTCCCAAAGTCAGGTCATTAGGAGCCCAGAACAGACCACTTTGGAAGTGAGGTTGAGGGAGCTGTATTTTTTTTTTTTTAGTTTGGAGAAAAGGAAGCTTATGTGCAATCTAAGATACACAAAGAACATTTCAGGGTTCACCATAGAAGGTCTTCAAAAATTAGTGATTTGGTCTTAATTTGTACCGGGTACAAGAAGCCAGCAAAAGAGTATAGAGATAGATGAAAGACTGTGCTAAATAGCTTGAATGTGGCTATCCACATAGTTCCTTCTGAAGGAATTCTGTTGACAGCACTACAGAAATGTGTACACTTAACAGAAATTGGATTTATAGAAATCCAATAGATTAGCTCATTAACATGCTTATGGGTAGCTCCAAAAAGATAGATTAGATGTGATTATTTAAACATGTTTGGGTCTCCAACCCCTCCTCCCCACCCCCACCCAAAGTGTGAACTGTTAAGTGTTAATATTTTTTTTAGTTTTTTTTCCATTGTGCTGGGACAAAAACCTGGTACCTAAACATTTAACTATGGAAACAGGCATAAGGTCCCTGAGTTCTGCTTTTCTTACTCACATAAGAGTATATTCCAAAACCATATTGTTAGGCTCTGCAAAATTTTTATTCCCTTGCAAGTTTCATTCACAAGTATCTATTGTGCAAAATAGTATTTGACTGATGTTTAGAAGTTGAAATAATAATTAAATGGTAATCATAGCTTGTGTATGTTTTCAGTAGAAATTTAAAAATCATGTTCTTATTTTGAAAAATGTTTCTGCTGTTGGAGGAGGATCTTGGGATGTGTATTTGACACTTTTTATCTTCATGTTGGTTTTAAGGGACTTTGCTGATTTCTTCCAATTACTTGAATATAGATAATTATCTTAGTTTCCTTATGTCAAGATATACTTTGATTTATTCTGGAAGTGCTAATACCTTTTGGATTTCAGTGTTAATTCAGACTGCACAGATTTCAGTCATACTGTTTGAGTAGAAGTTGAATTTCACTGATCACAATGGGTGGTGTACTTGTTTAGTTTTCACTTTGATGGAAATTTACAATGTCTTTGTTATTGGTCCTAGTGTTGTGAATTGACATGTTAGGTTGCCATTTTTTCTTGGGACTCTTGCAATAGTTTTAAATTTCTCTTTATGTATCACATACACAAGTGAGAGCAAAAGGTACAAAATTGAATGAGAAATAGCTTTATGAGACATGTTGGAACCTGCCTTCTACATAGATATTCTGCATAGAGGGCTGCAAATGGCTATAAAAAGACAATACTTGCTATGCAGGCAGATTTTAATTGTCTCCAAAAGTCCAGGAATGCTCTTTTCCTGAGAAGATCTTTTTGAGTTTTCATTGACTACTGAATTTATTTCTAAACTTATTTTTCAGTCCAGGGTGTGATTTTATACCAGTTTGTAGTAGTCAGTGAGACTTAACATTTGGAGTTTTATTTTTTGTTCTGTAGTATTCCACACAACAAGGAAATATGTTTTCGTACACTGCATGCACACTAATATTTCTTATTCTATGACTCTTTGGGGAGCCTATGTAGTCATTACATTTCTGCATATTAAATGACAAAGTTGCAGAAATCCTACTGAAGAATTGAAGTTCTGTTCTTTAGCCACATCCACATTCATGCCCAGCATAGCTGTGGGAAGAAGCTTGCACTGGTCAGTGTGTAGTGATAGTGCTTCTTACCCCTTTCAGGAACACACATACTCAGTCCTATTTCACTAATACCTCAGAATGGTGACAGGTTTTTTTCTCCAGTACAGACAAGACTGAGTCACTTCCTCAGCTCTGTTCTTCCCTATTTCTAGTAGAGATATGAGATAACTTCTAGTAATTTCTAATTCTGTTGAAATATATTACTTTAAATTTCTATACCATAGGTTATTCACTACCATAGTCATGCAAGTGTAATGGTAGAAGATGAAAAGGACAGAGTAATGTATGAGGATAGAATAAATTATGTCAGGAACAGCATGAGTGTCCCTTCTTTACTAAACAAATACACACATTCTGAAATATTTTGGTTTTATTTTTTCAAAGGGGACAGACATTTAATGAAAGTAAGGAAATTTTAAGCCAAAGGAATAGCATCTATGGTTAAGATGTTATGACATAATTATATTGTAGTAAACATTGCCACTGATGTGATGTTATGTTCTAGAGTGGGTCCAGAGTTGGGCAATGAAGCTGGTGAGGGGTCTGGAGAATGTGCTTTATGAAGAGAGGATGAGGGAACTGGGGTTGTTTAGTCTAGAGGAGACTGAGAGGAGACCTCATTGCTCATGTTTTCAGCATTATACTTGGTAAGGTTGAAATAGTTTTAATTGTCAATAATATCTTCTTTAATTCACCAAACAGAGTATTATTTTGATTTCTCTATTATGAAAAGTTCCTACAAACCACATAGATGGACTCATCCAGCATTAAGAAATATTGATCTTGTAGATGGGGCAGTAATTCTGAGCATTTGTTTAGTGTTCTGTACGAGCTAGTTTAAGTTTGTGCTTAGAGCAAATACCTTGGGAAAATTCATTGTTAGAGGAAGAGACAACAAGGAAAATTTGTGTAAGCTCAGGTAATGCCTATTTTTTTCCATTGCTTTGCTTTTCAGCCTGTATTTTATAAATGGCTCTTGACTTTTCTGTATTTCTTTTTCCCTCTGGAATTAATTAACTCTTGTTCCAGGGTATAAAGGGGAGAATTTAGATGTAGCAAAGTTAGTGTTATTTTCATTTTCAGTGAGATGTCCATTCAACACCTGCAGACTCTGTATGCATTAGTTTACTCTGCATACTCCCTAGGAAGGTTAGTCTAATGATGGTTTTGATAGAGTAAACATTTGCAAACTAAGTTTTTATTGTATATCTTCTCAGTGCTGTACAAACAAAGCAAATTAATCACTCTGACATCCCTTTTCTTGTGAAATTAACTTGTTTTGAATTTTATTTAATGCCCTTTCACTCTTTATATATAGATCCTTTCTATTCAAACTCCTCAGATTAAAATTGATTTTTTTTTCATGGTATTTTAGCTTTAAAGTGCTTGTACCTGAAAATAAAAGTTTCTTCTAAACATAGTGTGGTGTCATTCTCCCTTAAATGTAGGCGTGATATTTATGAATCTTGTACATAGCAAAGATTATAAGACACTTCTCACCAGGAATGTGTTACAGATATTTTTTTTTTTTAAATAAAAATATTACAAAAAAAGTACCCATTTTGTTAGATGAAACCATTTCAAACTTCTTTCATTACTTGAAGACATAACACTGTCTTTACAGCTCTTTTGAAGTAAGGAATTTTTTAGATGGTTGAAAAAATTCTTCAATATTTGAAAAGATCAACTGAAAAAAGATGACTGGTCATAGAACTTCAGGGCAAACCCCAAGGGGGTTTTGATCCAAGATCCCTTAAGGTTCTGTACATTTGTGTTTTCATTCATACTAGTGCCTTCAAATACTTGCCAAGTTTGAAAAATACATATCTTTGTTTTATTTCACACTAAAGTTCTCATTCAGAGACGCACTATAAAACAGTATATCCTCTTTATGTTGCTCTTCTTGGGAATCAAGGAATAATATGGCCTAACAAGGTACTACATAGGTTATCAACAGGATTTTGAGATGGACTTCAATAACCTTACATCAGAAGCAGACTTAAAAGACAAGAAGAAAAAATTAAGTGGAGTTAGTGCCCCATGATACCATTTTCCAGGAAGAAGAATTTAATACCAAATAAAAAATACCAATTAACAAAAGCAATTTTTTTCACGAGATGCTGTGTTCTGATTTGTTCATGATTACAGAATAATTTCAGGAATTTAATATTTAGATATGTCTCTAATCTTCAGAGATAATGTTTCCAAGAAACTTCACACTTTTTTGTTTCAAGTAGTGTGACAATTTCAGAAGAGCTGAGGAAAATGGTGGTGTTTATGAGAAGCAATAAACACGTTTCATGTTTTACAGCACTTGATCTGTGAACATGCTGCACTGATACTGCCAAAACTGATGCATGAGATACATATTGTCTGTTGGCACTCTGCATATTCCACATAGTTGTTTTTTATTGCTGTGGGGTACTCATGTCATTACTTGTGCATATTTGACACAGAATCTTTTATATTAAATGCATCAGATATAGAACATTGGAATATAGTTTTTTGCTGCTCTTATTTGGTCTATAAGTCTGTGTGTCCTTAGGTGACATATCAATTTAAAACTGAGCTTAATCTGGTAGTTTTAATCAGCTGAGATTATTCTTTTTAGAATTAATAGATAGTTATGTACAGAAAGAAAGAACAAGACTTAATAAATCATAAACTTCATATTAATGATAAAATATTTTAGACCCAATACTTTATGAAGACTTAAATTGTTAAATGTACATTGAGGCAGTTTCGTTAACAATTAAATGCCAATTAACTTGATATATTATTGTATAATTTTTCACCATGTCCTTGTCCTCTCTTAACTGGAACTGTTAGTACAAAACTACTACAAAAATAAATAACACAATTTAAAAAAAATAGCTATGTAGTGGTACTCAGTTTCAGATTTTTCTTGTCTTTTCGCAGTGAATAATATGAAGGAAATAGAACAGTACAGCTATAGTAAGGCTATTCAGATATTTTGTGGACTATCAGTTAAAGCTTATATTCTCAAGAAACCAGAAATTCAAACTGGGAACTTTTCACTGGATTATGTTTGATTGTAGAAGTAATAAAAAAAAAAATAAAAAAAATCCAAGCATTCAATTTAGGCCGTGCCTGGTGTTTAACTCTGTTAAAATGCTGCATGTGAATACAATAAAGCTATGGAGAGGTTTGGTAAAAAAAAAATGTTCTTGCATTCTGTCAGGATAGCAGTAGGACTGTGTCTTCCTTGATATATCTTTGCAGTTTAGCTATAGGAAAAACTGAGGTACAGCATAAACACATGAAAAACTTACAGTACTGAGATCAGATCAAAGCTCTGTCTTGCACAATATTGTGTTTCATCAATTATGGATCCCTAGGGAATCATATGAAAACAGGGAGGTATATATTGATAGTCTACTTCCACATATGTGCGTGAAGCCAATTCCAAATCCACTGCCATCCATTTTTTCCCTAAATGGGTCTAAATCATTCACAGCTTAATTATTTGTGTGAGAAGATAAACCCTATTTGTTTTGAACCTGTCCTCCCCAGCTTCATATAATATCCCCTAATCTTTGTATTAAAAGAGATAATAAAATAATTATTGCTAGATTATTTTATTTATACCACATGTGGATGCCTGTCAAGCAGGCTCCAGACTTAGATTTTCCAGGCTGATGAATTCTGGCAAACCTATTCTTTCTGATGCATTTCGGTTACAGGGAATATGTGACATATGAATTGTAAATATGGTACTGGCTGAGATGATAAAGGTTAACTACAGAATGTTCAACAAGAGCAGAGTAGAGCAGCAGAATCAACTCCACAGCCTGCTGGCCACACTGCTGTAGATGCAGCCCAGGCCACGATGGAGCTTCTGGGCTGGAAGTGCACGTCGCTGGCTCACGTCCAGCTTTTCAGTCACCAGCATCTCCAAGTCCTTCTTCACAGAGCTGCTCTCAGTCCCATCATCAGCTAGGCTGATACTGGGGATTGTCCCAACCCCAGTTTGCTTTCTGTTATTGGTTTGGGGTTGGTTTTTTTGGTTGGTTGGTTGGAGTTTTTTCATGTGCCTGTTGGCTTTGTTTTGGTTTGGTTTTTTTCCCTGTTTTTGATTGTTTCTTTTTCTTAAACAATAAATATTGATCAATCAATATGTGTAAATGGCTGAATAATTTACAGTAACCTGTTTTAATTTCACTATTAATGTTTACAACATTGTTAAGAGAATATTAATTATCTTGCATGCACAAATTAT
>JANHGL010016528.1:13043-27254 GCA_024611195.1 Ceyx melanurus
CAAATAATTCCTTATCTGTATCTCATTCATGTTTGGCTTTAAAATACTCAGCTTTCAACCTAAACTGAATTGCAATTGTCCTGATTTAAGATATTTCATTAATTTAAAATTTTTATTTAATTTTATTTTTAACACATATAGACAGTTCCTCACCTTTCACTGAGTTTATGAAGGATACAGAATATCATCAAGCTTATATGCATATGCTATTTTATTAAAATGAGAAATAAGTTTACATGGTTATTATGTAGAAATCTTTAAAACTATATTGTTCAAGCAACTATATAAAATTAAAAATATAATTACATACATTTTGCCAAATGGCATAGATCTAGAAAGGATCACAAAATGATCAGCTTCTGCTATCTCAGGAAATTATATTATGTAAATTATCTCACTGATCAGGATTTGCTACCAGAATTTGGGATGAATTAACATTCCAGAACAACACAGTTTATTTGGTTATAACTCTTCCTCAGGGTTTTATCCTTTGCTATTGATTGCCAGTTACATCCATTTCTTCAGGTGTCTTAGGCTTTCTTCCACAGATTTGTTTACTACTGCAGGTAGTAATCATATGCCTTCTCAGATTTATTTTGGGAAGACTAAACAAATCAAACAGTTTCAGCCTGTTCTACTTCCTAAACACAATACTAAATGCATACATTTTAATTGTTTAGTTCATAAGTGCATGAATCTGAATTTTGCATGTTTAATTTTATTTTGTTTAGTTTCTTTTTTGTGCGTGTGCGTTCTGTTGATGTAATTGCCAAAGTCTTAAAGCTCTTCCTGCAAGATCTTTCTCTGCTCTTTTGTGGTGAAAATAATTAAATTGTGTCAGCAACCTTCACTGGTACACTGCATTTTACCTGACTCACGTATTATGTAAGATCAAAGTTATTTAAAGAGCCTCAGTAGAAATCTTTCTTCAGACTTTAGCCAAATTATTCTCTGTATCATAATTCTTCTTCACACTTCCATCTTCATCTTAACTTCCCCTGAAGCCACTATGAAATGCTTTAACAAGGTCCAGATAAAACCAATCTATCACATTTCTTTTTAAAAAAAAATGTTAAAAGCTAACAAAAAGCATAACAGAGTCTATGACAATCTGGTGTTTTTTTTCTTTTACAATCCCATTAAATCATCTTTGCTTCCATATTTGTTAGTCTTATTTATTCCACAGTTTTGTCCTAATACTGTAAATAAAATTATAGCAGACTTCTTTATGGGTTACACTTACAGAGGTACATACTACTGAGTTGCTATTCACACATGCAGTTTATAATGTTTTTGTTTCACAAACCCTGCTACATCTGCTTCAGAAAAAAAAAACCAAAACAAACAAAAAACACCAAAAATAAGCACTGTAGTTTATAGTAATAAATATGTAATAAATTATACTTAGATTTAATATGCTTTTTTCATAAAGATGTCAGAATTTGTAGTTTTTAGAACGAAAAGTATTTTGAATGAAAAGTATTTTGAAGGAGTGGAATTTGAAAAGAAAAAAAAAACAAAAACAAGATGCAAAGCACAGGAATGTGTGTCTGGAAGCTGAGCTGTGGTTCTGAGATTGGTCCCTACATTTGTCTGCTACCTGCCCAATGCACTGTGAGGCCAAAAAGCTTAGAATGTCCACTCTCTTAACTTTGCATTCAACACAGGTCACAGAACTCTTTCCAGTCCTTATAAGGAAAGTTTTAAGTCAAAGCCTCACTCTCTGTGATGTTTTCTTTCCATTTAACACATAGAACACAACATGAAGTTATGACAGGCATTTTACAGTTATAATGTGTCAATAAATTATAATTGCTGCCCTAAAATTGAGCATATGCATACTTAAACCAAAATGGCAAAGAGAAATGAAAACAAAATTAATGCCAAAAAGTCAGTGAGCATCTCTTACATATGTGAACAAGTTACTTTATGGATATATTGTCCAAAAAAATAAAATAATTATTGGAAATACTGTCAAGCAAATTTCATTATGTGAAGAACAATTTAATATTGTTCACAAATCTTTTTTTCACACCCTAGATGTGGTATTGTTGAATTCAAAAATACATGGGAACAAACCACTGCAAATGGTACGTTGATGCTCATTTAAATTGTGATAGAATTCTTCATTAATGCTTGCATATAGCAAATAAGTGGTAGGATGAAATAACAGGTCCACTCCCAGTGGAACATGAACTCATGCTAACCCATTTAAGAGTTGGTGTAGAAAAAATCTTTTGTGATGGCAAAAGCTGTATTTGCTATGTCCTGTGATCTTTTTCCACTTGTGCTTGCGACTAATCCACCCATGCTGCAGCCAGCTTAATATTCATAGTGTCTAAGGAGTTTATTTACAGGAAAATCTGTTCCATATCCCAAACCCTTAAACAATGTAATGGAATTACAGAGTTGTGATGACCAGATAAACAATACAGTTCTGCTTTGCATTTAATTTGTACATAAAACTTAAAATTTATTTTAAAATCTGTTTTCCTGAACTCAAAAATTGTGCATTAAAAGGTCAGGATCGTTTTTCAAGATGCTGGTTTAAGATTAAAATAAATGTTCTGAGAGATAAAGGAAATAAATTTTAAGAAGCCTAATTGTACAGGAGAAAATAATATTCAATATATAACCTATACACCTACTAGATGAGTTTTGAAGATTAAATATCTTAAAAAAAAAAAAAGAATAAATTTTGTAAGTGCCATTGATGTGCTATACAGTAACATCAAGGTAAAAACATATGGGGATTTTCCTTTGTTGATTCTTTGGGGCTAATGATTTTATGAGGAAGTTTCTAAACATGGAGCATAAAATTAATAACCTTTGGATTTCAAGAAATGAGAATGGTTACAGTGTAGTTACTCCTGGTAATATGTGAAATCACTGGGTTTAAGGAACTGACATCAAATATGTTCTGTAAAATTAGATATTACACTGACCCACTTAAAAAAAAAATGACATAACTAAAAACACTGTAGTAAATTTTTTTAGTACTTCAGAGTAATTTCCAATTTTTAATATCTTCTGTGGGAAAGTCACATCCATGGGGGAGCGAAAAATCATAAATGTGATATAGTTCTTGAAACTTTTATTGTGATTACTGTCTCATGTGGAACACTAAAATCAGTACTGATATGAGTGCACCTGTTTATAAGGTTAAGCTTATATTTTTAATTTAATCTTGTCAATTTAAGCTTGTCATTTGACAGCAAACTTCACTATGGAGTACCTTTCTCTGTCCCCCAGAGTTATGTTTTAATTTCTGGTTTAAATCTGTCATATAAAGTTAAGTTTTGTTGTAGTTACAGAATATATGTAATCTAACAGTATAGTGAAAAATTCTGTTATAAGCTAGGTTTCTACAGTATGTGGAAAATTGTGTCTTAGGAAATGGAAATTAAGCTGTTTTGGAAAGAAATGAGCAGCTAAAATATTCTGCTTTGCTCTTATGCTTCTAATTGAACTCAGAATTTAAGAGTACATCCACTCACTCCCTCTTCTGACATCTTCTGAAATAGCAGTACCTCATACCAAATTGCCAAAGCAATATCTGCCAGCAGATTTCTCCACAAAACATAGAACTACTGGATCAAAACTGTATATTTGAGAGTTTTGGTATAGGTATCCTGATTTTCTGTCCAAGTTAGGTATTAGTTTTACAGCATATAAGACACAGGTGTTTATAAGCACCAAGTGTCTTTTGAAGGAATAAATTACTTGCATAAACCTCTTCCGTGACAATGCTATAAAAATACTTTTTTATTGGCTACTAAAACCAGTGTCTGAGATCCTCAAGGTATGTAATAATGTGTGGTGTGACTGTATAGTGTCACTCTCATAGTACCAGCATGGGAGTGCAAACAGTCTTTGAATAATTTTGTATTTATCATAGCTCTTAAAATAAATTTAGCTTGGAAGGGGGAGGGGAATTAGTATGAATTTATTCTATTGTAGATGTGTTCCCGAATGTTGTACAAATTGCTTCAGCTGATGATTCTTAGGAAGAAGAAATAAATCCAGTCATACATAACAAATGAGAATTTCAGGTGCAGTGCCAGTAGACAGAGACCTGGGTGCTTTCTATCCACACACCTTTCAATCAAGCAATATGTGTACTGCAGTGGAATAAACTGAAGACACTTCGTCAGCCAAGTAGACTTTGATCACTTTTGTTCATAGATATGATTCATATTTCAGTAGCCTCTTTTTTTCTAAGCTACTGATCTTCCCTAAACTTTTACAGTGAGTGCTCAGTGAACTTAAAGAAACCTTTACTCATTCCGCAAGCAGACATTAAATACTCATGCTGGGCCATCCTTTCTGTCTTAAAATATCAGATACAGTCTCTTTGTTACACTTTTTTTGCCCAATGTCCTTCACATTTTAAAGAGCAAATTATGGTGAAAGATTACTTTTTATAATCACAGTGCTTTCACTAATTCAGTTGCAGAGTAGAAATGAGGTTTGAAAAAACTAATTTGCCTAGCTTTGGTTTTGGGTTTGGTTTGGGGATTGGTTGGTTTGGTTGGTTTGGTTTTTGTTTGTTTTTAAATTTCATGGCACATTAAGATACTGTAAATGGTTAAGAATAAATATGATAAATATGCTTTCATAAATCACCCTAGTATGTCTGAAAGGAAAACAAAGAGTTCAGTTCTTCCCAGTAAGGATACATAGTGGAATTGGTAGCAATACACTGTTAGAAACCTGGGACATAGCCTTTGATTTTACTGCTCTTATGACAATATGATGTCTTACTGGGTGTAAGATGTGATTGTTATTAATTAGATTAGAGCATAATGGGTGGGCTCTGAGCAGGCCGTGGGAGTTACATGTGCACTATATAAAAGTGAAGCTGCGTGTTGCACGTTCTGGGTGTGATATGAAGGCTGTGGGATCTGAGTGTTTAAAGCCTCCTGAAGTAATCCAAGACAACTGCAGAAAATAAAAAGGGCCAAACTTGGTGCACTCTTCTCCATATTTCCTGCTGAACGTGGCCTCTGAAACAGGCTGTGCCCTATGATGCTTATGTTTTAACTTAAAAACTAAACAAAACAACGAACAACCACAAAAAACTAGGACAGAATTAATGTCTGATATGTGACTTTTACTTGATAGTGTAGCCAAAGCCTTAGTTTGCTCCCACTAGGTGTACTTTGGCATTGCCTTTTCCAGTGAAGGTAACTGGATCCTCTTTCAACCTCTCTACCAATCAGAAAGATTGTATGCAGAATGTATACTGTGCCTCCTCTCCCAGGGGTGAAGAGCAGCTATTTCAGCTGTGTTGTCTCAGGTCTCCCTGAGGCATCATAACTATCAGTAGCAGAATGCTACTCAGGAGTTGTGGCAGTATTGCTGCCTTGCTGCATCTTTCTTTTTTTAATACTGTAAAAATCAGAAATAAATTTCCTTAAAACATCTCAATCTCTATTAACATCTCAATTCTCTCTAGGGAAAAACCCGAATGTAAATACATTTCATGTGGTCATTTATGGCCAGAAGTACCAGTTTAAAGACACAGCATGGAAAAATGCAGGCGAAAACTGTCTTTTCCTTTCAGTGGAGATGGATACTGAAAGTCTCCCTAAAAGAGATATTCAGAAACTTTTGTGTTAGACTTTGAGCTCTCTAGGAAGTCTCCTTAGAGATGATTTTCTGAAACACTCTCTTGTCTTCTACTGCCTTACAATTAATGTTGTGTGATAATCTCTGGTATTCAAATCCAAGGAGATACTTCTTCATTATTTTAATATTAACTTGAAATTATTCATTATATCCGCACTTGCAGTTTTCATGGCAAGATCAAAAATACCTATTAGAAGTAATGATTACAAAGTTTTATAGCAATAATAACCACAGGAAATTAGCATTCTATGCCTTATCACATTCAAACAATTTTACAAGATTGTGAATATTTACAATGGTTTGGATGAATGAAGGAGATTGCCAAGAAAATCCAAATTCTTCGATAATTATATTATTTAATTTTAAGGGAATATATAAATAATGATGTTGAGAAACTATGTATATTTTCTGCTTTGTTCATATTTTAATAGTGTACTGCTCTTTGCTGTTTCAGTAATTAAGTCTTATGACATTCCAGAAAGCACAAATCGTGCTGAGATGTTTAAGTTTGGAACAACCTCTTGATATACAAACAAACTAAATTAAAAGAAAGAAGACAGACACTTACCCAGGATCCTAACAAGCTGTTTTGCTTTTACCTTTGAAGCAAAATTGAGCAGTAAAGCAATATGGCCCCCTGAAACTGTTCTAGCCTCATTGTTAACTAGAACCTCCTTTTGAAATTCATTGCCTGCCATTACATTTTCTAAAGAATTTTAATTATTTGCCTGAAAAGAATAAAGATGCTTCAGGCTCCATTTGTTTATCATGGAAGGCCTAAAAAAAAATGAGGCCAGAGCTTCCCAGCTCATGCAGGGGTTGCAGAAAGAGAGAGATGACTTTTAATTCGACAAGTTCAGAGAGATTTCTTAGTTTGACGTGCACAGCAGGGGGTCTTTGAGTGCCTGGCAATACTTCAGCATTCTGAGCTTTGAAAGTCTTTCCCTGCAGCAGAAATTGTATCAAAAGCCAATGATAATATTCCCTGCAAGGTAAAGGACCCTATTGAAGATTTCTAGAGCTGTTTATTTATTCATCACAGTTTTTTCTTTTAGGACATACCAGGTGTATAGGTAATAATTTACACAGATACTAGGAAAAGGAAATAAATAAATAAATAAATAAATAAATAGGAATCCCTCATTAATCCTTCACGTTTCCCTTATGTTTTCCATAGGCCTCGTTCACCTATAAATTTTTCTGCCATTCCTTGCCCTCTTTTCTGCATACAATCTTCACTTCAGATCTCAGCTTTTCCTTATTTTTAATAGAATTGTCATTTCTGTCTGCATTCTACCACCAGCTGAGTACATAAGATTTTTATGGCCATTTCCTTCCACTAAACCCTCAAAGTGATTGATTAATTTTACAGAAGGATATTCAATTTCTTAGGGATCTTTTAAAAATCTTATTTTTCAAGTAGATTTGAGATAACTGCTTCAAAGCCAAGATTAAAGCATTATTTATATTCCAGAGATCAGAGTTTTAATGTTTTGGCGTTACTTCTATTTAAAAAGTATACACATATATTTTTCTTTCTGTTTTCGTTTAGTTTTGTTTCTGCAGCAGAGATGGGACTGTGAGACTCTGACAACCTTTCCCATGTGTCATGTCAATGTCGGCTATCACTTTGGCAAAATCAGCCAGCTCAGTGAAGACAGAAAAACCCTCCTTCCCTCCTGTTTTTTCAGCTGCTGATGGCATTCAAAGTGACCTTTCCTTATAAATATTGGTGAGTGACCACATGGGGAAAACAGTTCCTTGGTGCAGAGAAACTTCTTTCAATAAACTTCCATTTTTTTTCATATTATGATGCCCCATGTATGCAGGTGATTGGTTTGCATTTTGTTTGTTGGTTGGTTTGTTGGGGTTTTTTTCTTTTTAAAAATAATTTGAGGTATTTAACAACACTTATTTCTCTAGACTTATGAACATTTATAGTACACTAGCATGTGCTACCTATTCAAACTGTATGATGAAACAATCTTTCAAAATACTATTTTAGAGAGAGAAATACTTTCTGACAGCAAACAAAAATTAATTCTCTCTTCCTGTTACTTGGCTAAATGATCTGGAATGGAATGAATTTATCATAACACCTCAAATATGGCAAGGTGAAACTTTCCCAAGTGTAGTAATTGAGGAAGGTGGTAGCTAGAGGCCATGTTCTGGAACTCTTCTGGTCTGGGAAGTGGGGCTAGGGTGAAATCACAGCCCTTGAGATATTTTGATACCCACAGGGCAGTCCAGGAATGATGTAGTAACTGTAATAGTTCCATAAGGCTGTCTAAATTGCATACTTTAGTACTGAAAAAGTTTTCAGTCATTTGAGACCATCTCAGCTGATTTGTCCTGCTTGATACATAACGTGTGTCTAAAGAGATTTTCAGCATTGAAAGTAGATGTGTAGATAGTGAAACAGCCACCCATGGCTCAGAAATACTTACAGTACCATAACAACTAGCACTATAAAGTACATAGACACAAAAAATATTTAATCTGGCTTGGAACAGTTTGGAAGCTGCAAATATGTGCAGGATTTAGAAATTATTTAAGTATTATATGTATTTACTCTAAGCACATTTCCATGAAGAGTCACTTAGCCAGCTGCCATTCAGTATTATCTATGTTATTGAAATTATCTCCTAATCAGACTACAGACAGATAACTATGATCTATCATTTATGAATATATGATAAATAATGTTAGTTGGTGTTTGTTTTTTTTTTAATTTCTTAACCATATGTGGTTTTGAAGTATGTTAGCTTAAAGGACCAGATAAACTTCAAAAGAAATATTAATGGGAGCATTATCATGGCACCAGCCTAACAAAATAATGCCCTTCCATCAGAGAAACACTTCCAGCAAAAGGAAGTCTGGTATGTGTAGTGTGTGTCTCTCTGGCTTAATGAATGAGCTGTGGTGGTATTTAGAAGTTCCTCAGCTATGTAATAGGATTGTCACTGATTTCCTTGGCTACTAGTATTTAGGGGATGGTATCAAGAAGAGAAGGAAGAGGGCATAAGTGGAACAGAACTGCATAAATGTCTATCAATATTCTTTCCATATTAACTGTGTGATGGAACCTCACTTATGGGCTTCCTGTTTGCTAGCAGATAAATCCTTATCAGGCTTGACTTTGAGGATTTGTGTTAAGCTAGACTCAAATCACTGCAATAATGATTTCAAAAAGCAAACAGTAAATAAATGTATTGGATGAATACACTTTCTACAGCTTTTCATCTGGTAACATCATTCTAGTCATGGCCACATGCTACAGCGTTTGGTTCAGTCACATGCACTGGTAAGGCTGCGCACTGTGAAAAATGAGGGGTGGGTTTAACAGCATTCATCTTTTGAGAAAGGCCTTCTTTAAATGTTGTTTCCATTCTAAAGTTGTCTGTCAACTCATTCTTAGATCTTTAAAGGCTGTTGCATAGCTTTCCTGTAGCTGTATGCAGTAACTTGCAGTTTGATCATATTGTGATATTTTGCACATGTAGCTGCTTTCCTTTAGAAAAGGCCAGTCCAACGTTCACAGGCTCTACAGTTTATTGATTTCCATGCAAGATTCCAAGTATAGCCATAAAGATCACAACTCATTATTTTAAATTATAATGCCTTTTTTATTTTTAATCTCACAAGAGCAGCTGGAAAACTAATAAAAGGTAATTGGATTATCATAACTTTGTTGGAACCACAACAACTGCTCTGTCCTCACTGAGTGTTGCAGCTTTGTAGAAGTTATGATGTGACCAGGAGGATCAACTGTAATTGTTACCCTTTCTCAGTACATTTCTGGTAGCTCAAAGAAAATGGTGGCTTTTTAATTTTTTACCTATCCAGCATTAGAAAGAAATGACGAAGCACGCTAATAATTTGTGATATTATGGTTTCCTGTTTTAATTTATCTTTGGTACAGCTGTATACTTTAGTGTGACCTACCAGATGGTACCAGAATCAGTAATCTGCTGTTCCCATTGCTTCTTGCACATATTTCCTATTTTGTTCAAGTTTGACATTGTGCAAAAAGGGGACTTAATTCAAGATCATCGAGAGGAGTAAGTTGTTAAATAAATATATTAAATATTGCATAGTTGTACTTACAGATCCTCCCTGTACATGAGGATGGGGTTGAATATGTTCTTGGATTTAACCTGTTGTGTCAAAGTGGAATTAAGCACCTTCTGATTAATCTTTCTTTTTCTTTTCTTTTTTTTTTTTTTTTAAGCATTAACTGTTTTTTTCAGGATTTTGGTAAAAAAAAAAAATCCAGTCTAAGCTGTAACATGGAAAGCTTTAAAGACAAGTTTATCTCTTTGAAGATTGTAGCTTACTTACTTAGGAACTACTTAAGAAGGCTTTGTGAGGAAACTTCCTTGCAGCTTGGTTCAAATATTGAGCATTACCTTCCAGTACTATAAACTATTATTAGTCTTACACAGCAATGCTCTCCCTTAAGTAAAGAACTTTGCTATAAATGAATATACATTTCTCTTTGTATCTGTAAGTTCTTCATTTTTATTTATCGATGTGCCTAAACTCAGGAATCTGATTAAACTGCAGTCATAGCACTCCTGGGTTGTAAATAAAAAAGTCATGCAAACAGTTAACTAATAGAAACACGATGCTTTAGAAGTTCACACTAATAAACCAGCTTTTCTTTGGAAATCTTGTTTTCTTTGTGCTGTAAGATCACGAATTCCAACTGCAACACCAATTTCCCTGTTCCTCTTGTCTCCTATTACCTTCTTTGTGTGAGAGACAAAAGAGCTGTGCTTAGTTTGCAGCTCCATGAATGCTGAGCAGCACATCCAGCTCCTTTCAGAATGCCTGAATTCTACCCACATTCTTCTCCCTAGGGCTATTATGTTGCATCTTCATCTCTGAAATTTGTAGGGAATTAATTATCTTTAAGACTTCGACTTATTTTCTGATTTAGTTAACAAGTGACAATCACCCAACTGAAAATTACTAAACAAGTGGAGAGAGAGAGGACTGACAGAGTGGGATTGGAGACCTAGGTAAGGCTAAAATGTGCAGGCATTCAGAAAGATCTAAGAAATAAATGGGATCCTCATTGACAGTAAGAGTCATCTAAAAAAAAAAAATCCACAAACGTTTTTCTCAATTAAAAAGCAAATGTTTGTGAACCATACTTAAGGCTCTTCATTCATTATTTGTTCTTTGTTCAAATAGCAAATAAAATTAAACAAGTCTCCCTGCCCGGAGCAGAGAATACTAGTCAGTGATTGTTTACATAAAATATTCTGAGCTCAAAAATTTAATAGATGATTCTGACTAATCAAAATGCTCATACAAAAATCAACAAAATGCTGGTAAATGCTTGAATAGTACATATATGCAATTCATCAGATATGTCATTTAAATTAATTTTAGCACCTTGAATTTTTATTTTTTTTTCAGAAAGTATATACATACATGGAAATCATAAAGATACGTTATTCCTTTTCCAAAGGAAGTATAATTTTTATAATATGATTTGTTTGTGTATAATCCAAACTTTATAATAAGAATGGTGGTACTACCTTTACTAACCTGTGGGCCAATCTAAGCTTAAGTATGGAAAGCTGCATTGTAAGGAAGGTGAATGAGAGGGATCTGACTGGTGCAAAGAGCTTTTTGAGTTAGAGCATTTAGGAAGCCTGGCTGGTCAGTACTTTCAGGTAAATAAATAGCTGTCTGGTCTGCTACTCAAGCATCCAGGCCAAGCTTGCATATTTTCCTTTTACTTGGTTACAGTTATGCAGTAAAGTTGAAATAAAGTTGTTGTTGCTGTCATTATTTATTTATTATTACTACTAGTAGTATTATTATTCAGATATCTTCTTGGAAGAGGAGGGAGAAGATATTTCAGAGATTTACTTGGATTTCTGTTTTTGTTTTTCTTTACTTTTGTATGTGGTAAACAATTTTATTTTATTTTAATTTTGGCTCAGGTTAGATTCAGTTTTAATAGAAAGTTTGAAATTATCAATCTGTGAATTTTACGCTTTTATAGTGACTTTAATAAGGGACTTCTGTGTGTGTACCATGGAGAATGAGATCACTTAGCTTTCAAGCATCCAGTACTCGGACTGGCATCCAGCTCCATGTTCTATGCTGTGACCTGAGTGAAAGGCATTCTGGACCCTCAACTATGTCTAAATGTTCTATCAGTCTCATTTTAAATTTTCAAAATTTTATATAGGAGTATGATTTTAGACACCCAGGAGCCTGTGGTTTCTTTCTTTTCAGATTTGAGAATTCACCTAGCTTCTTGAAAAGTTTCAAAAATATTATCAAGGGTTTTTTTAACTTACACATCGGTTACATTTATAGCAAACTGAGGTCCAAATCCTGAAGCCATCCTAATTCCTTAAAGACTTTCATCCAGGTAAAGTAATTTTCAAGGTAGGAATGATTATGAAGGTAAGGCCTTTGCTCTAATGTGAAATGCCCTCACTTTATTAGGGCAGTACTGTACCAGGAGAATACTGAGGTCAGACTAGCTTCAGGCATTGATAAATGCTAAGTTACCAGGAGCTGAACACTGGGAGGATGTACATTCCCATTCAAGCAATTCTTTACTCACTAACAAGAAAGAAACTGGATTCAAATGAATGCACAACTTTTTTCTTTTTTTTCCTTTTTTTTCCTTTTTTTTTTTTTCAAAGAATACCTATTCTTCTTCTAAAAAACTCCGTGTTTTATTTAACTGACTGGTTCTTACATTTTCCTTTAAAAAAGAATTAGCTGTTAATACCCTGGGAAATATTTATGTTAAAGGTCATACTAAACAAAAGTCAAATCTAGACTATCTGAGGAGTTTGGAGAAAATGTTTAATGCAAATTTTTGTGGAAAAAAACCCAAAAAAGATATGTGTCACTGCAGGTCATCTCTGAATATTCTTGTTGGGGTTTCTCTGTTGGATATGCAATCTCAGCTAAATGTTTTGAAGAGGAAGAATCAAATAAATTGCCCTATTTTGGATCTTTCTCATCTGTATACAGATGTGCAGCTCTAGTAGACTTGAAAATTGCCCAGAGACAAACTTTTAAAAAATAGAGTGCTTTTGAGGCAGAAAATTGCTTTTCTACAGCATGGTCTAAGGGACAGGATGTGACAGGAGGACAAGGAGTTGTCACTATGTAGTGATATTGTAAAGCATATCTTATATGACAAAAAGGATCATTTGTCTCTGTTTTTTTTTCTTTCAATTTGAACTACAATAGAATTAATTGTAACTGCTGAATGTGTGCCCAAAACCAAGAAATCCATTAGAATTTACAATTAAAATTGAAAGCTCCTCCCTTAACCCCCCCCGTATTATCTATTCATTCCAAGAGTGTATGTGGTATGGATGTCTGTCCACCACTTCAAAATCCTTATTCTCAAAGGGAAAAGTTAAAAACCCCCCACTCATTGTACATGCATGTCAAATATTAACTTGATTCTTGTAGTATAATAAGAAAAGAAAGTGGTTTGTGCTTTTGATTAGCCTCTTGATGTTTGAGAGTGTTTTTGTATGGCTTAATTTTCCTTTTTATGGAGGTTTGTACATATAAAACAAAATGAGGAAAGGAGTGGAGGGGGAAAGAAATGTGCCATTTATATACTGAAGATATGAGGCCTCCTTTGGGCCTATTATACATTAATGGGTCAGCTGAGATTTATTAGGATATGTATATTAATCTTTATACACATTCTCATACTATAATTGTTCCTGTGGTGCTATAATATGATTAGCTGTGTATTTGTGCAATATTAACAATAATATGGATTTCATATTACAGAAGAGTAATAACAAATGGTTATTAAAAATGCGTGTAAAGTATGGGATGAGAAAACACTTCCAAACTCTCAGTAATCCAATTACGTTCTGTTGTTTTTAAATACCAAAATGATTGTCTTTAAAGTAAAATCTTGTAAGAGAAAAGCAACAATTTTATTTTACACATAATTGAATGAATGAAACTAAAACTGTCTGAAAGCAAGATTACTGTTTCTCACACAGACCTGAGATGTGGGCTTTTGCATTACTATTATATAAAAATATAGCAAAAAAAAATAGAATATATAAGGTAACAGTAATGTTCAATAATAAAGTTTTCCTAAAGGGATGCTCCTGTGTATACAGGGGTGAGGCACACTGTGGAAGGAACTGTCTATGATCCCTGATATTTCCTAGGGATCAAATTCTTACCTCTTAATTTCCAAAGTGAGAGGAGCTTCCATCCTCTGTCTGGAATGTTATGAAAATGTTTTCACCTATAGAGCAATCGCTGTCTGATATACACGCACACACCACAGTAGGGATATAAAAAGGGATAACAATTATCATTTTCTAAAGCTAATTATTGATTTTGTTTCTCAAATAGTGTAAAATAGAGCAGCCACTTTGGTTTCAGGTAGTTTGCAGCAATAGTAGCTCCCTATGGCACTGGCTGTGCACTCTCCTCTGCCATTCTGCTTCTGTTTTGGGATCAGAAATGACAGAAGTCCATGAACTTGGCTTTGAGACAGAAAAGCACTGAGAACTGTTTTTTTTAATTACAGGTCTCATAATTAATGAGACC